>JADLIF010003242.1:0-203778 GCA_016648015.1 Steinernema khuongi | reverse complement strand
TCGCAATTTTTAGACGTTTTAAGGCCTAATTTGAAAAACTGTCTTTGTCAAAATGTAGATACCGATGAGCCGCATCGAATGGTTCCAAGTTTGCCGACGCTGATTACGTCTTTGGAAAGTTATAACACAAAAAGTGTTTGGGCTCAAAAACAGTATGCAGTCGATACTTTTTGAAACTGTAGTCATCTATGGTTTATGTTCATCTCAAATCAATCGTCGTTCACGTCTTATGCTGTTTTGCCCAGGCGATTGATGATCCATCAGTCGCGCAGCTAGATGAACTATAGAAGTTTACTAGTTTCCATGCAGGACCACGATGACAATGTTTCTGCGCCGACTATATACCACATCACATCTCGCTCTATCGAGGTTAAGGCATCAAACTTTGATGATCAAAGTTTGGTTGTGAAAATTCCCGGTAAGAGTGCTTGCTGTATAGCACATTATCGATTTGCAAACTGTCCGTTCTCTCGAAAAACTTTCGAATGCATCTGGATTTGTTTTTCTCGAATGTTCTACGTGCCATTCAGCCTCGCTCAGTTGTGGTTAATGCGGGATGTGGACTGTAAGCCGCGCCTCGATCATCGATGATTTTCCGTTGTTAGCAGTTCGAGGTAGGCAGTGCAAACTTTTCTGCATTGACTCGGGGAATGGGATAATCGTCGTATGTGCCGTTCTTGCATCGTACGTGCCGATTGCGAATGCGCCTATGTCATAGTTGTGTATTGATTATGGGCGGCTGCTTTTGCGCTCCTCGCTGGCCGCGGCGCTCGCGGACGCTCTGCCGCCGATCCACCCCTTTCGAACCGTCAGTTAAATTTCCACTCCTCGGCAGAGTCGGCAGCTTCACTTTGGAGTGACCTCGTGCAGCAGCCTTCGTGTCTCTGGAGGCTGCGCCTTCAGCTTCTTGAAGTATCTTCCAGATTTATCCATTGGTGCATTTTCAGAACTTTCGCAAGCAATCATGGTCAAGCCCCAGGTTGGAATCAACGGTTTCGGCCGTATTGGACGTCTCGTCCTCCGTGCCGCCATTGAGAAGGACGCCGTCAGCGTTGTTGCCGTCAACGATCCCTTCATTGATATTGACTACATGGTAAAGCATTCATCATTTGTGAATTTTATGGTAATAATGGCGTTTCCAGGTCTACATGTTCAAGTATGATTCCACCCACGGCCCCTTCAAGGGAGACGTCAAGCACGAGGGAGGAAACCTCATCGTGTCTGCTCACGGAAAGGCCCCGCACACCATCAAGGTCTTCAACAACCGCAACCCTGAAGAGATCCAGTGGGGAGAGGCCGGAGCCGAGTACGTCGTTGAGTCCACTGGTGTCTTCACCACCACGGAGAAGGCCAGCGCCCACATCAAGGGTGGTGCTAAGAAGGTCATCATTTCCGCTCCCTCTGCTGATGCTCCCATGTTCGTTATGGGCGTCAATGAGCATTTGTACGATGCCGCCAACAACCACGTCATCAGGTAAATAGCTGTTTTGAAATCGTTCTTTATTTCTGCGATTCAGCAATGCGTCCTGCACCACTAACTGCCTTGCTCCTTTGGCCAAGGTTGTCCATGACAAGTTTGGAATTATCGAGGGTCTGATGACCACTGTTCACGCTACTACCGCCACCCAGAAGACCGTTGACGGACCGTCCGGAAAGCAGTGGCGTGATGGCCGCGGTGCCGCCCAGAACATCATTCCTGCTTCCACTGGAGCCGCCAAGGCCGTCGGCAAGGTTATTCCCGAGCTCAATGGAAAGCTTACTGGAATGGCTTTCCGCGTCCCCACTCCTGATGTCTCCGTCGTCGATCTCACCGTTCGTCTTGAGAAGCCCGCCACCATGGACGACATCAAGGCTGCCGTAAAGGCCGCTGCCGAAGGACCGATGGCTGGAGTCTTGGGATACACCGAGGACCAAGTTGTCTCTACCGACTTCGTGGGTGATGCTCGCTCGTCGATCTTCGATGCCAACGCTTGCATCTCTCTCAACCCTCACTACGTCAAGCTTATCTCGTGGTACGACAACGAGTACGGATACAGCAACCGCGTCGTTGACCTGATCTCCTTCATCGCCACCAAGGCTTAAACGCGATTAGCAAGCTGTAGTGCAGTGACTGTTCGTCTAAACGTGATTTGTATTTATTCGTTTAGAATAACTCTAATCTTTCCTTGTAATGTAGTTGTAATGTTCATTAAATTTGTGTGTAGTATCACTTATTCTTTTCGTCGTCCAGATCGGTCATGGTGGTGACAGTGCTTATCGTGGCGGTTAAGCGTTTTCTGAAAGATTTGCCGTTATTTTGCCAGCAGCACCTTTTTTAAACAAGCCTTTGATTCTCGCAAGCGTTGACTGCTGCTTCAACGGTGGGAACAATCGCAGTAATAGGAACGCTTTTATGGAAGTCTGTATGTTGAAACATCTTGAGAAGTTCGACTGAAGCCCGGGCATATAATGATTTCTCGATGTGGTCTTACCTTTTGGACTTGCAAGTATCGTGTGAACACCCATATTTGTGTAATCACTGTATATCTACAACTTGCTGTGTTCCGTATGTATATATTCACTGCATTTGTACCGTTTTAAGCGTAGTGAGGCCGAGGTAGTCAACATATGGAAATCCTGAACAATCAATAACAAGACTGCATCTTTCCCGAGGCGCTTTTCCGTCCCACTTGCAGATGTCTTCCATGGCCACGAAGCCCTTCCTTTTTTCGAACTTCTTGATGCACATGTTGACACTCTAAAGAAAGTGGGAAAAATTGATTTCTTTTCCGTGCTGCCGCGAGTGCTCTTCGATTATTGGTCAGAGGAGTCAAGGTGGTGTGTTTACGAGCATCGACGGGAAATACCCGCACCGTCCACGGACGCGTTTTATGTAGGGAGAAGAAGAGTGAGTTGGGTGCACATACTTTTGTGAAGCGCCGAGTGCTCGTGAATATGAGAGGGCCATCCATCCGAAAGACACAGCAATGACCCTCGATTGCGTCAACTTCCTTCTTGTTCGTCTCTCGATATCCGCCACTTTCGTCCGCATCCGATTTTGATAGGATGTGCCATCGGGGGCTAAATTGCTTTTAAGCTGCTTGTGTTCAAGAATACGTTATGCCGTCGAGAAAAAATTAGATCGATACCTGTAATGTAAGATCCAGCTGTTGAAATGTCATTAATGGAAAGGCGCTAAGCGGCGAGTCCCTGTTTATTGGATTTGAGCGCCCTGAGTTCTCACGACATTACTGGGAACAAAGCCCAATTCGATGGAAAGGTGTCTTATGATGCTGGGAATTAAACGTTGCACACCGAACGGGTAGAAAGAAATGCACATTACACTTCCGTGTTGCAAATACGTGAACAACACGTCCGCAAGCTTTAGCATCTATGGTGGTTAGCGCTCGAAGCTCTAATGTTCAAACACTCATTTCCTGGGAAGCCTCTAATGCCTAGGAACTGCTTTTTGGTCTGAAAGGAAACAGAGCTCTCGGATATTGCATGAGAAAGCAAAGGTCGGCATGCCTCATTTGCACGTTTATCTACAAAAAATTAATCAACACGGGCCTCTTGATCAATGCCAATACAAGATAGGTTTCTGCGTATCAGACACTCAGTGTATGAGTCAATTCTCTATAAAACTCTCCATATTTTTGCCACATATTTATACCTATAATATTTATAGCTTTTTGCGTTGAAGCCTCAGTTCGATTCATGTTCAACCCTAGCGGTATTTTTCCCATCCTTTATGATAGATCGTGCGAATTGAGGGTCGACTTTCACACTAATCGATTTTGTCAATGGAAATAGACAACAAAAGTGCATATTCTAGTTGTTATGAATCGAGTTTCATCGATGCAGTGTAATGGGAATCGATTGTACTGTGAACGGCACTCAGTCCATTCAATTCTCTTAATGAACCTGCTAAACGGATTTTATGGTGTGACTCGATATTCGGTGCCCTTGGACTCTTCGCCTGGCGAGAGAGAACGCGATAGACCGCATCCAAATCGACCAGTTTCTTTTGCGGCGTTGTTTGCGAGGGGGTAAAGAACACTCGGCTGATGCGGCGCGTTCGATGATCAGTCGGCCGGTCTGTCGATCGCACGATGCCACCGACAAACAAGAGCGAGAAAAGTTTGGTTGCAATCGCACGTGCACCTTCGCCCCGTCCCTTCCACAGAGGCCCTTATCGACCGACGCTGCGGCCGTCAGTTCTCGTCGCGTTCTCAAACGAGGGAACGCGATATGCGAAGAACGACGTGTGTTTGTCAACGAAAAAAGGGACGTACCACTGGTTGCGGAGGATTGTAGTGAAGAGGGCAAAGACGATTGCGAGAATCAAACCTTGCGACATGTCGATCAGGATAGTTGCGGATAGGCTGACAAGCCAAATAATCTGTGGCAGATATTGAGCTGTTTGTGAGTTCCAGAACTTACCAAATCTGTTTTAAACATCGGCCAGAGTTGTCGAAGCTCCATGAGTTTATCGAACATCGCCTTCAGTGAAACGACAACCATCGATGCAAGGACACACTAAAGACGCTGTATGAATTTAGAAGCATTTTTGCTATTCGAAAAGTTATTTAGTTTTTGGCTATTTTTACGGCTACTTCTGATCTCAAAGTTCCAATTCGATGCTGTTGAAAACGTCGTGATCATTTGACCAACTGATACCATGTTCAATTTTTAATTACTGCGTGGTGGAATACCTATTTGATACGCTAGCAAGGAAGGATGCATACAGGAACTGCGACGGTTGTTTGGACGGACTTTTTATATTGTGACTGGCCACGTGACAACGGAAATTACCTTCGGAAGATATTCGAGGGTCGGAGCAATGTAGAAGATCACAGCGAGAAGAGCGAGTGACGAAAACAATGACGTGATCTGAAAATTCTTTGAACAGCTTGAAATGAAAAAGTATCAGTCTTTAACCACAAAATTGAAAGCCACTGAAAAGCCACAGAAGAATAGAAATCTATTGGTTTTGGCCAGTGTTAGCTATTGTTGAATTATTAAAGTGCATTTTTTGGTATTTTTATTTTCTCAGACGTGCAGTAATGTTCGATGTTTCCAAGTTTCCACGATATCTCATTGTTCACAAAACAAAAGTCAAATTTTTACTAGTAAAAAAATCGTTGTATTTCTACTTAATCGTGGCACTATGACGAACCAATCCATTGAATTCTTCTCTAATCGAATATGCGCATAACAGTTTCTGGTTTTTGGTGCACTTTTTGTTATGCTCCACATACCATAATTCGTCACCATATAGTACGGATCAAAATGACTAAGCAGACGTGGTAAACAAATACCGGACGAAAGAATTTTTATTGATAGTGAGGAACATATTTGAGATATGGTGGGCATACGTATCGAAGAAATGATGTTTTGTTGATAATATGCTCTTCTTTCAATCTATTGTTAGCTAGAGAATGTTGTAGCTTATGTCCTTGCTAACGGAGTCAATCTGTTTTTTGTGCATCATATTGCGAAATAGACCTCTGCAGAGCGAGCAGTTGCCGAGAGATCGGTTATTGCTTTGTTACTGCAGTTTAAATTGTGTGATCTGCAGGGAAAGCGAATAACAAAGCGATTGGCTTTCAGTGAGTGAAAAGTCATATGCGATGGCGACACAGATGTGAAAAAGTAAGAAAGCAAAAGAACTGTCGTGGACGTGGAAGTGCAAACAACAGTCATGGCTTTAAAAGCCATGGCTGTTGTGATAACAGGAAATGCTAATAGCACTAGAACCTATTTTCTGGTTATATTACGTATTTTACTACTTCCCTTAAATACCCAAGTCTTTTATATAATCTACCTGCGTGCTTCCCTTAAATGCGGCTCCTAAAATCGATCGAGCCGAACCCGATGTGACTGGAAATACAGGAAAGAAGGACGAGAACACTTCAACGAAGCCAAGTGAATATAGCTCCTTAAAGAAACTGCTGCATGCATGCTTCATGTCTCCTGGCTCACCATTGTGTTGCTGATCTTATACTCATAACGTCGTTCCACAATGCGTGCAACTGTCAAGTGAATTACCATGGCGAAAACACTGATGCTTAGAGTGTTGAGGAAGATGGATGGAATTAAATCGAAGCGCGGTAATGCTGGTGGCGGAAATCTGAAACAGTTATATGTGCTGTTCTATATCTGCGCTCAAGACCTTACTCTGTTGGAATATATCCTACTACGCCAATTGAATGTCGCGTGGAGAGATCGGCGAATCTTGTGGCTGTAATGCTGAGGACAACAAGGATGAACTCGAAGGGCACCGGATATATGAACACTCTTGACAGCCATGGAGCGAGGAACTCTTTGCCAAAGATCAAAAACGCCATTGAGCAGATGCTCATTGCCAGTGTTTGCGGTTTTGTCTCATGAATATGGCTGATAAGCTCCTTGATAGTCTGAAGTTCGTGTCATAACTACGTAAGGCTGTGAAAAATTCGCTTACGTAGTAAAGGTACCCAGCACCAGTCTGTTGTTGTATCTGAATTCCGAGAATATGTTGCACTTGGGCGAAGAATACGTGTACACATCCACCGACCACGAATCCCGACATGACGTGTTCACAGAAGTAGCAAGCGAAAAAATCCAGTTTAAAAATAGCCATTAGAATCTAAAAAAGAGTGGTGAAATTGTTCTTCGGGAACTGTATTCTCGAGCCGATTTTCAACATTTACTTTTTGTATTCTACGTATTCAGATTAATGGCAAAATTCATGAAATTGCACAGTGAGCAAAAGAAACAAATCGACTTCGCGACAACAGACCTGGATCACTCCAGACAGGAACAGAATTGTCGTGGCAACATGTATGGGTTTCACCGGTCTGTACCCGTCTGTCCATCGCTCCATTGTGATCGCCTGAATTGTCTCGTTTGTGTCGCTGTCAAACGACGTGTTCACGAACAAGACGTCTTCCGTATACACAATATCCGTAACGTTTTCTATGTCAGTAAGGTTACGGTAGACCATAGTATGATTAAAGGGTCTTGCTTGGGCCATGGTCACTTGGTCAATCGCTGATTTGGTCATCAATGAGAGAATAGCAAGCCCACCTACAAATGTTAGTTTGTTTGCTTAACTTCTGATCGAAACGAACCTAGAGAGTGATGTTTGGAGTTTCCAAAAATAATGTAGAAGAACGTAGGGAAAATAGCTGTATAGAGTCCATACACTGGATCGACTCCCGTAACAGCGGCCATAGCAATACCTGGAAGATAAACAGCTTTCTGACTCGCTGCATCCTCCTCTTCTACCTTGTGGCAAAGCGAACACAGCCATTGTCAATCCACCACTTAAGTCACCGAAGAACGATTGCTGGAAATTGTATCTTGGTAACCAGTGCAGGATAGGAAACAGGGAGATAATCGCTCTACCGAATTTCTTGATCGTGAGTTTCGTTCTGACGACATTAAGTGCACGTTGTGGGTAATTAGACGTGCGCTCCCGGAATTGCTGAGAGTCGTTATCATTCTGAAACTAACCCTGTTAACGCAAGAAATAAAGATTTAGTAAACCTGCATTGTACCGGCCAATACAGTTAGTGACTACTGTGACAGACAACTGCGCCGGAGGTGAGGTCAGCTTAAGAGAATTAAATCTGTTTGCTCGAAAAAGTATTAGTACTGGCAAGCCATCGCAGTGCTACCCTTCTTCATTCGCGGTGCCCGAACGTTCGGGGTCAAAAAGCTGGGACGTGGACACAAGTTGATGTATATATGTGTTGTGAAAAACGTCCTTTTAATATAACTCTATTTTTCTTCTTTTTATCCAATGCTGAACACCTTTGTGGACATGAACTTGCCTGGAATAAATGTTATAAAGTACAGCTTTGATTTTATTCCAAAATCAATGGCAATTCGGTCCAGAGGGCCGTGGGACCCAAAATGGCGTTGTTCGATTTTTTCTGCCCCAATACATGACAACCTTTGCAATATACTGCACTGAATTACTGTTTCTTCGTCGCTCTTCATTTTGATTTCTATGAAATGAAACGTAAGAAGCATTTATTCATCAATCTTAGTCTTTTGGACCCATTTTGTTTTATTTAATTGTTTGTGCGTTTTGCTTTTTGCAAGTCGATGTGCTTGTCTGGATGTTCTATTTATTTTATACTTTGTGACTTCTAGGGCGATTTTTTACCTACTTTCGTAATTAGGATACGCGAAACGGTCAGGAACGGTCAGGAAAAAGTAACATCACCGATTTTTTAGACGTTGTCCTTGGAATTGTTTCCTTGTCTTCAACAAGTAAGTAGGTTCATTATGTAAGCATATGCATAAACGCAATTCACACATCGCAACCGCATATGAATACGTACTCCGTAAAGGCATCTGACGACAATCGAACATCTAATGTTTGTGTATCATTTCGGGTCCCGTAGACACATTTTTTAGCGCTAAAGAAAAACAAAAGGTCAGTTTTATGGCGGAAGATCAATGTTGATAAACGTTTGTAATACAATTTAACAATCGTCAGGTTCCTGGTTGCGCCGACACAGCTACAACGTAATGTGAACCTGTTCGCTGACTTCAGTTGACATAAGCAATCATCATTTTTTCTACAGGGCGCAACGCATAATAATAAGAGGATGTTTCTAGTTGATGATTAACTTTAAAAGAAATGGTTTTCGTTATTAAAATGAGCGTACATCTTTGATCTGAATATTGTACCAATTGATCTGGTATTTGGACGAGTACACTATTCATAATCGGAAGGGGGTTCTGTAGGTATGCGTAGCACTGTAGTCTGTGGACCGGAACTCTTTATGGGACTCTTGTCGGGAGAGTGCATCTAATAAAGTAAAGACGTTGGCACTTGTCACACTGCATTGTACCTTGGGCACTCAGAAAGTAGACGATCAAGACATGGTGAAGGGCACTAAGAACAGTGAAACGATTGATTGATGTTGAGCAATTTGCAAGAAAAAAACGAATTCTTAAAAGGCAATGTTGTGTTCGTGCTCATGCAACAAGTCTTCAGTGCTGGGATTATCGTGTAATGTGTTCGCGCGCCCCACAGAATTGACATCGCTGTTTTATTGCTCTCATCAATCACATTGTTGCGACTGGTTGTTTCTTGAAGTTCATTGTCGTTCCGCTGGACGTTGCGTTATTTATGTCAGGTTTCTAGAAGCAACAAATGTCAATTTAACGACCTTTTAGAGTTGCAAGAGTGAAGATTGCTTTATGACATGGTAATGAACTTCGAGAACTAAGCACTTTGCTCTTGCGAGAATGCTTCATACACCATGCTTCACAATACCTTCTGAACCACATTTGCAAAAAGTGATTTGTGAAATCTTTTAGCTGGGTATGTGCACGTCAATTCATTGTAGTCGAACTACGAGAGCCTTGTTTTGAATATAAATATAATGGGACTGGGCCGACTCGATGAACGTAAGCAGTTTCCTTTTGCATGTAACAACTTTTCGTTTTTGTGTTTAATAAGGAAGAAGACGGAAAAGCACACAGCATATTTATTATCGAGCAGCGATTGCATTGTATTTATACACAGATCATTAAGGTTTGAATTTTGCGTCGATTTTGTCTTCTAGGGACAAGCGTCGATCTTCTCGGCGTCGACTACGCTCACAGCTGGGCAGAAAATGGGGAACTCAGCAATACCTTCTTCATCCTACAAATGTCATACACATATTACGTAGCGGAGAGGGCGCCTTACATGTTCATCTGTGGTCCATTTTCCGACGTCTCGATCACAGACGAAGGGGAAGACATGGGCCATTGGTTTGTCGCTGTTTGACACATTCCTGCAGACACCGGCGTGCACCAGCTTCTCCTCCAAGTGGACTCGGACAATCTTGTACTTGTTCAGCTCGACACACTCAGTTCGGCATTCTAAAGCATATCGCTTAGTGGATGACCGTGTTGCAACTGCCTACTTCCGACGGCTCCCGACCGCACGGACGCTATGAGCAAGCTGGAGATGAGCACCGTGACGAAGGCGACGTGCATCTTGCGGACGACAGTGAACGGCAACCGACGAAGCGGAGAAATGAATAAGCGGCTGTCCTGAACGTAAAGTTTTTTGGTACGGCTAGTGGAAACGTGCACGCCCCCAGGAGTTGGGCGCGCGCGACAAAACACGTTTTCAAACACATTTTATTACACGGCATTATTTGGGTTAAATCACTTAGCGGAAATTGAAATGCGCACCCATGAGTGCTTGCATAAGCATCTCCCTCGAGGTCGCCGAACGGATGCGATCGTGCAAAAGTGTTTTTATTTGCGCCTGTGGGGGAGGCATGCGCGGCGCTACAGAACAATAATAATTACGATGACCGATTCGGTCTCTTTGAGAATCACATGAGCGGAGTGGGAAGTGTGTCTATTGACATTGGATTGTGGCGATCTGAAGTCAACCATAAAGATATGTCATCATTGACAAGGGAAGATGCAATTGAAAGCCGCGGTAGCTATAACATGTATCACCACTAGAGAAGCGCACGGTGACAGTACACTACAGTTTCTGGATGGATCTGCCAATCTTTGGCGTTCTGTTCACCTTCGATTATCTTTATTTTTTCCTAAGCTTATTCCAGTGCCTTCATAAATTGTTATTAGTATACTGTAGCTTCCCAAATCTTTTACGTGTACTAGTATCTATTTGGTAAAATTGCTTTGATATGATGTGTTTCTTATTGTAAATATCACGGATTGTAAAAATTTAAGGGCAGCAGACACTTCTACGTTAAAAGAAGAAATAAGTAAGCGAATACTCTGGAATCCAGGTAAACGAATTTCTTTCTTTCTTTTCTAATGGTCGAGTTTAAATTGCGTGATTATTCGAAAAGAAGTAAACAGTGTTGGTAGTTGTAAAATTAAACAGTAACCGTTTGGTAACATCAAACGGTGACCCCAACCAGTTCCCACCTCCTGGCCACAAGCGGAACGAAGTAAATATGATTATCGTACAACAGATCAGAAAGTCCAGTAGACAACATCGACTTTAGCCTTTGCCTTAAGAGGAATGTGAAACAAAGAGCAAACGGGACAACAAGCCGGGACACTTGTTCATGTGATCAGAGCAGAAACCGCAAGAACTGGAAGCTGCAACGCGTTTAAGTGGGATGGAGTACCTAAGAACCCCCCTAACCTGTCGGGGCGGGGAGCGACCCATTGCATGAGATAGATCACTCATTTGCGTCATGTTTTTGGTCGTTGTAATGCGCTAATTGAGAAGAACATTTACTACGTGCACAGAGAAGCGCTTAGTTCTTCCACATTTAGTGTGCACTTTGGCCCGAGTGCAGTAAAGTGCACCAGCATGACGTCTGTAAACTGTCAAGACTAAGCAGTGAAGGTCAACTGTATTGTAAGGAGGAGGTAAGTATGTTCATTTGCGCTGCTGAAGGAAGTCTGGGCAATGTCAAATCGCTGGACTGGTAGTGTAAGAATTGCAAACGGAAGTCCCGCTGCTTCTGAATCAATCTAAAACTGCACTATGTCACAAAGAAATCACAGTTTTTGGAATCATCTCACGAGGTTAACATTTAGCCGCGCAATGAAACCGGTTTATTATTACAGTGTACGTTATGAACAACACAAATGACGCACCCCATAGTATATGTTCGTTATATACTGGCTTTTTGCCGTCCTTCTCATGAGAGCGCCCATCAGAATATGTGAACCGTACCTACCCTGGCTATTTCTTTAGTGTGAACTGTATGATCAATGGTTAAAATTGATCAATGGTGGAGATACTGATCTTGCACACAAACATGTCTGGCCAGAGACAGAAACAGACAATAAGATCAAAAGTCGGAGTGTCATCGATTCATTTCAACTGGGCGAAACATATGATATATGGAACGTATATGAAAACCGGAATGGTTTTAATTTACCCGCTAATATTTGGGAATGCAACAGTAAGCAGGACGATGCAATAAGAACGGAGCGAACGGTTAACGGAATGCGCAGTAAAGTGGCAATTGAGGGCAGTGTTGAAAAACTACGTTTATCTACAAGTTCAAGGTTGCCCACTGGAGGTTTCACCTTGTCAAACCGGATTGCGGTCGAGGACGCTACTTTCCTGCATTTCAATTAGTGCATTTCAATATGTGCAAGTTGATTAGGTCTTTCTATTCTGTGGTACGTTTTGTGACTTCATGAACAGAGGAGGTACATGGGGAAAGCAAGGAAATTTTACTGACGGCCGACAAAGTAGCACACAAGTCGATCACTGTTCTGTGAATACCCTCCAAATCGAGTGTATTTAGCTGTGAATTTCAAGAAAATAATTATATGACGTGTTACCGTCTGTCTCATGTGGTGTACAAGACCTCGAATGTCGATATTAAAACATTTTTCATTGTCGGTTTTTTGTTTTCGTCATTTGTGAGCTCGTCACTCATGTTAGAAATTTGAGTCGATGTTACTGCAAAATAAGAAATAAACGCAACAAACCAAAATTGTCCCACCCCGGAGTTTTCTTTATGAATTGTCTTTATGAACAAAGTACTAGAATTTCAATTTGTCCACAAAATGACGCCCCTCACCGTGTGTTGAACAACCCCTTCTAGAATAGTCTTTCGTTGTCGCCGATGTTTGATGTCGAATCCCCGAGAATATCGGCTGTCCAAAATAAGGTTGTGGTATAAAATACGCACCTAGTTAGATTTTTAGTTTTATTCTTGGGTAGTCGAAAAGGTAGTATCTTGTATGTAAGTATTTTTAAACCTAGGTATTTTTTTGTTCTTCACGTCGGGATTACCATAATACGGGAAGGAACGACAATCCTGGAATGAATGACTGTTCGGCGCTTCGGAGCAAAAAATATGAAACTGATCGGTTAATTCAACGACTAGTTCAATCGAGGTTTTATCCTGCGTTTTTTATCCAACTTGAGTCTACTCCAGTGCAATATTTTTTCCTACGAAACATCAGAGGGGAATGATAATTTTCTTTTCCCTGTCGTAATATATGCAAATTTTATACTATTAATTAAGTCGTAAACAATGTTTGTTCTATTTACCCAGAAGTGGCGACCTTCTCCACCTAACTTCACGACCGATCTATTATTTTTTTTCTACCTAACGGTCACCGCCTTCGCAAGAACATCGATAAAACTCTGAACAATTCATCGCTCTCATGTGTGTGTTGCGCAATGAGACAGATATGATTTAATAATGCCGTATGTCCGCGCGCCTTCCGGTCGGTCATTTGCCGACGCCGGACGGTGGGCCTGCGCCCAAAGCAGCGCTAATCCCTGTTGCGAATACGACACAGCTAATGAGATTAGCAAATCTAATCTATATTCAATACAACCGCTTTCTCGGCACAACATTGTTGCGGATCCTTCTGTGTTAGAACTTGATTAGGCGTGAGCTGACGTCGAGAAGCGCCTGAAAGTGGTCATGTACTGCATCGCCCAAGAAGCACTTAGTTCGCCTGTTACGGTAGGATGTTGGGCGAGGGTTCGTTCGATCAAAGCGCGCAGGAAATCAGAGGAAATTGCAACTTGTGTGCGGGTTTCGCCAAATGCTATTATTCAGCGCAGTGATGAGCCGATGAGAAGAAATGATGAGCCATGAGATGCGTCATGGAATCGTCATAGCTTGGAAAGTGCATATGTAATTGGGTGCACAAAAGAACAAGGAAGCTTATTTCACCAAATTGACTCATTTAAATTTTATTACAGATATTAAAAAGACGCAAAGTGCAAGGTGAAGTAAAAGTGGATCTAAACGTCATCATCACTCCTGAATTGTGCCGAGCGAAGCATTATCAAAGACGTGTAAAATCAACCTGGAGTCAATGGTTTAGCTTCACATGCTGCTTATAAAAAAATTTTGAATGCCAAAAATTTTATAAGCTCGTTGCATTTTCAAAATAAAGTAAACATCGATTTACCTTTTTCTGCATCGTAACGTGCAATTATCAAGGAAGCGTTCGCTGAATGTGAAGCTTTGCAACTAATTGCACATCTGAACAACAGTATTTTAAATGTTGAAAAATGGTTCAGACAATTGCGAAGACAAGCCGTTGATGCACAATCTTTTGACATGAAGACTTTTGACTTAAGCTTACTAGCTAGACAACGGAGAAAAATTTTATACGAAGACATTTAAAAATGTAGATGGTCCTTGGCACTAGGTCCATTTGGGAGCCCATCAACACCTCATCAAAAACGATACTCTGGTGTGCCATCGTCTTCTCCGTCGACCGGCGCTCCTCGCGAGCGGAGTCTGGAAAAGGACAACGAATGTGTTCGTAATTGTCGTTTTGCACGCTCGCTCGCGACGATGCCATCAAACTGACGATTTGTACAACACTCGGCAGAATGCATCAGCTGTAGACTACCGGTAAGTGCACGAGCGTCCAGCGCGGCAAGGTCATCAGCAAATGAGGCGGCCCGAGGGGGTTGCGGTGCCGCGTTCTAATTGAAAATTGGCACTGGAATGCGTCTTTATTTGCGACCGTCCGATGATGTTTCGTGTCCTATTGCAATCATTCAATGACGCTGTCCCAATGAGACAACCGACAATGAGGCGACAGACTGCAAATGGCCAGCAACGGTCACGGATTTTTGCGTCTGCTCATGTGTTCCCCGGGGAATATTAATGAGTGCACAATTTGACCATGGGTTGTGTCATCGGTCAAGTTTTTTTTTGTGTCTGATGATAGGTGAATTTGGTTGGGTTCTTTGCTGCCAATGTTGCAGAACCCTCATGAATTATGGGCGCAGAGGGATTGATTTAGGCTGAACCAGAACGTACGGTGAAAGGTTGCAGTTCCACGACGCGCTTCTTTTATGAACTATGCATTCTGCAAATAGATAGCTTAAGCTGCGCCTCGTCTGTCCCGGATACCCGGGCGCAGTACGAGTAAATATCTAATTCAATTGTACCGAGGTGTTCGCGCGAAATCTCACTTGGGACCCAAGGGGACTTCATTTTTCGAGCGGCTTCGGACGGAAATGCTCTCAGTCGAAAATGTTTGCCTATTCCCTATTCTGTTGCGAATGATGTCCTGAAATTTTGTGGAATTCAATTTGCGCATTTTTTCATGGAAGCCATATAATTCTAGGGGCGGTTCGAAAAAGGTAGACTAAGGTTCTGGACTTATGTCTTATCTTAGGCAAGATCTGAGCAAACTATGCGATAATGTGTTCAAGAGCCACTTTTTTCTACTGTATAAAGGAAAGCGATCTTGTGATATAACAATTTACTGATTACTTTATTCCACTGCCATCAATCGGGATCCAATTCCAGTATTTCAAACAAAACAAACCCTCCATTCTATTGACCACTAAATTTTACATAACAAGGATCAGCGGAGTGGAGTTGGCTTTTTCTATGTTACATGTGTGCTAGCGGATCCCTTGTTACCGTTTCCGAAATATTATTGATAACAAAAATTCATTTCTTTCTAAACAGCACATTACCAAACAGCCTGTGGCATTTATTCGGACGTGTGTGTCCGCTACCACGCGCTTCTCGTTTCTTTCTTCTCAAAGCACTCCGGTAATTACGAGCATTTCGTCGCCATCTGCTTGCCTGCGGCCCCTCAGCTAATTAGGTCGTCGCTCCGCCCACTATCTTCCAATATGGTGGCCGCGCTCGTCCTGCTGCTGCTGGCGCTGGTGAAATCCATATTGCTCTTCATTCCCACCGAAAATTCGCTTCAATGATCATTTATGGTATTATTTTCATTGCTTACGCGCCAACGGCGGCGCCTTATGTGCGCGCGCTCGGATTTCGCGCATGAGCACCTACTGGATTGGATGCCGTCGGTGGTTGTTGCTCTTTGCAGGGTTACGGTAGGCTGAGGCGTCGCGACGGTCGAAGAGTGGGTATTCTCTAGTAATAACAGCGGACTTGGAAAACTGTTATTGCTTGAGAATACAAATTCTTTGCTCGGCAAGCGGACTGTATGCGCTGGTAAGTATTTTTTTTAACCTTAAACATTCTTTTATACTAGAAGTGGAACTTCAACACCAATCCACGTTTGTGTGAGTCTTCTAAGGCAACACATCTTCCTTTAAAATACAATCATCTGCAACGATAGTTGACGCTTTGTTTATTTATATGCTGCCTTGATAAGTGCTTAATGATACCCTGTAGTCTAAAGATACCACTTGGGTGTTTTACATATGTAAGGAATGATTTATCATAAAAATCACAACAGACAAAAAACCGTCTGTCTCTACACATCGCCTAGCTCTGCTAGTAACCAAAGCAACGTGCTCCAAATATCGTAATATGCATATGCCACTCCCCTCCTGCTCCACCCCTCAACCTTCCCCCCCTCCTCACGATTGTTTTTTGGAACACATGCAGTAAGATCAAGTAACAATGGTTAGGAAATCCCCTTAACTGGTTCGCAAAGGTAACTTACAGAATATCTTTTTTACACCAAATTACCCCTTATTAGTCCAGTCTAAAACATTATTTACTTTTTCATTTGCATGTAATTAAGGTTTTGCCCAAGAGTTATATGAGCATACAATCAGGAGCACATTCCAGGCTCATTTTTAATCGGTGCTTAAGTTTTGGTCTTTGAGTAGTGCGTCAAATTAGGCAAACTTACTAAGATCATGTGACGCACTCAGCAAAAGATGGCCACAAATCATGAATTCCGTGTCCACCCAACAGCACATAAATTTTTAGCCAATTTTTCATATATTTGGTAAACTATTGCGGCCGGAGTAATCCTCTGAGAATGTGTATCGTCTATACTGCTGCCACGACCTTGTGCTACCAACGTTTAATTAACGCATCCACTGCGTTTATATTTTCATTTAAGTGATGAGCATGGCCGAAGTATAGATTGGAAAATACTCCGGCATAAATTGCGAGTCGAGTAAGCGACATTAGGGATTCAGTGAATTTTTATACTCTGAAATGACGCATTTTGCTTTCCCAATTAGTAATTTGTGATTATTGCAATAAATAATTGCTTTCGTACATAGTATCGTAACGTAGACAGTATGAAAAAACGTAGAAAGATTGAATGTGCTGTGAATCTGCAGACCAGTCAAAAGCCAAGCAACAGTCCCCTTTTATAGACTGTCAGCCGGATAGCATCAGGTGACACATACGAAGGACATTAATCAAAGTGTCGAGCAAATAACAGCTATTGTATTGTTTTTCGATTTATTTTAGTGGTACTATTCCTTTACATATGGAGTGGCATTTTTGCACATTTGTAATCCTCCATGTACAGAAGGGAATCCCAGAACCATATAGGTAATCCTCATCGGGAAAAATGAATGAGAAATTTGATGAAAACAATACAAATACTCGGAATGTTTTATAAGGTGTCAAAATTATGTTATATAAAAAATATATTATTGTCATGATATTTTTGTCGCATGTGCAAATATGCATACTCATGTGTTTATGTGCCATACGTCATTGGAAAGCGTTTGGACAATCCTTTGATCGCAAACAAACAGGCACGGTGACTCATATGGGTGACACCGAAGATAATCCCTCCAGAACAGGAACAGCTGTGTCATTTTGGGTTCCCAAGAGACGACTCCCGATTTACACTATAAGAAGGAAGTATTCTAGCAGGTTGGGTCATCATTTGCAGCAATATGATATTAACGTAAGTCCCTTCCTATGTGAACACTTTTAATCGTCTGTTCAGAACTCTACTCTTCTCCTTCGCTCTAATCCAACAGGGCACCTGTACAATCGGCCTGGATACGATTCAAGCCATGTCCGTAGACACCTTCAAATGTCTCCTGAACAACAATTTCAAATTCTTCATTGCCCGCGTTTGGGAAAGTATTGGTGACTACGACAGAGATGGCATTCAGAACATTAAAAATGCTCGCAAAGGTATGCTCTCTCGGCAGTACACTCGGTCTTCATGCCTTCTTTGTTTTCCTTTAAGTCTTCTCGGCTTTTGCTTGCAAAAACCCTTCTATTGCACTCAGTAAAGTAAGTATATATTCTAGCTGGAATTCCATACGTTGATGGATATATCTTTCCTTGCCATAGATCAGGTTGCGCTCCTGCTAAGAATCAGGTTGCAATGCTCCAGATGGTTTTGTCTAATAGATACTTCTAGGTCGAAGCTACCATCAATCGCCTTCGTTCCGACAACGCCAAGTTTGGAATGATATGGATGGACATCGAGCGTCAAGACTGGCCTAGTAGCAAGAAAGCCAACCGTCAGTTTATTCGAGACATGGTTAATCAAGCCGATGTGCAGACGTCCTTGCTTTAGAGTATTATACCATTGCTTTCAGAGCATGGGGGTTAAAGTCGGTATCTACAGTAATCCCGTCAACTGGGAGGCGATTGTTGGTCTGGACTGGACAGAGATGAGCAAGTACCCTCTCTGGTGGGCAAACTACAACGGAAGTCCCAGTTTTAACGGATTCAAGGCGTTCGGTGGGTGGACCAAGCCCGCTATCCATCAGTATCTTGGCGACAAACAAGGCCCCTGTGGTGTTAAGCTAGATTATAATTGGTACCCGTAGCCTTCCAATAATTGTTTTGCTAATATTCAATAAGCTTTGTTCTAAACCACCTCCTTGCACTCATTGTCAGTTTAACTGCAGCGCTTTTCTGGGAAGGCGAGTTGAAGATTTTGGCGGTGTTGTCCGGATGAATATAAATTATTTGTAACTATAAGCTCTCTATCATGAACGGGGCATGCGCGCAAACTGGGCAGTGCTGCAGGTATTAGCGCGTTCTTATTTTTGTAAGTAGCGCGGCTCTACAGCAGCGCCGTGATCGTCTGAATGAGGTATATAGCGCGTATATATCGCTGCAAACGGACCACACACGCTGTTTTTGGAAAGTTCGCATGTTCGGGCATGACGCACGAACTCACGGACACGTCTGATTGTTCTCCTTCATTTATAGCTGGATTGGTGAACCTTTTATATCGTGCTGCTATTTGATTTGATCACATGGTACTCACTTATTTTACAGTGCTCCCACACTACCACGAAATTCATTTATTTGCAGTTCACATAATACAGGTCCTCAGCGTCGGTTTCTTTCTAAGGATACCAGTTGTAGTCGAGCTGAACACCGCAAGGACCCTGCTTGTTTCCTTCGTACTGGTGAATAGAAGGCTGCGTCCAGCCTCCAAACTCGCGGTATTTGCCATAGCCCGGTTCGCCGTTGTAGTTCGCCCACCAGAGAGGATACTTGCTCATCGCGGTCCAATCGAGACCAACGATCTCTTCCCAGTTGTAGTAGTTTGAGTAGATGCCGACCTTGACACCCATGCTC
Source organism: Steinernema khuongi (assembly GCA_016648015.1). Taxonomy (NCBI): domain Eukaryota; kingdom Metazoa; phylum Nematoda; class Chromadorea; order Rhabditida; family Steinernematidae; genus Steinernema; species Steinernema khuongi. Next base: position 184,564 of record JADLIF010003242.1, on the reverse strand, counting down.
TGAAAAAAATGCACATCACAACAGAAGCGCCTTTGACCTCCACCTCGGCTTGATTGACCATGTCTGTGATGAATTGGCGGTTATGAGCGTGGTCAGAAGGCCATGCGAGACGTTCAATGTCCATCCAAAGCATTCCAATTTTGGCTCCATCGGAGTGGAGGCGGTTGATTGTTGCTTCCACCTAAAAGGGTAAGAGTAAAGAGGCCTTCTGCGGTGAGAGGCTCACCTGATTTTTGGCAGGCGCGCAGCTTGACTTGAGGCACGGGAATACGTACCCATCGACGTATTCTATTCCAGCTGAAATTTTCCTGTTCTTCTGTCGCTTCAGACTATCCAATTACCTGATCTAGCGTTCTTGATGTTCTGGATTCCGGTGAAGTCGTAGTTGCCGACGCTTTCCCAAACGCGTCCAATGAAGAACTTCATGTCATTGTACGCGAGGCACTTGAAAGTGCTCACAGACATCGGCTGGATCGCATCGAATCCCGTAGTGCCAAGTCCCTGATGGACCACAGCGAGGAAGAGGATAGTCCTACAACAACACGTCATGCACATGAACCTTTTCTGAGTTACACTTACGAAAGCAACATGCTGGAAACTGGAAATGACAGAGTGGGGATGCAGTCCTTTTATTGAGAACGAGCACTGCTGATAACTAGCTGAACAAAGATCTACGGTTAAGTTCCGTTTGCTGATAACGTCGATGTATGCTGCTCATTGTAGGTGAAAATTCTACATCTCTCAATGACGCAATTAAAGGTGCGGCAAAAGTACATGAAAGACAATGTGATGGCTTCGTTAATCGCTGGGTGTGGCTGCTAGCAGACCAGACATGGACAACAGCACAGCGATCAAAACAGAATAGAGTATGAAATGAAGGCTGTCAATGCAGATCGAATATTTCCTAAATGTAGGCCAGCGTAACTGGATCAGCGCTTTAGATGGTCTACCCCAACTATGATAATCCTCCTTGGGCAGATACATAGGACAGGGGTCTATTTAAAAGTACGCCAATGATCAAGTGTCGTGCAGTCGGTCGATTTGAATCGATCTTTCTCGTGTTTGTTCAACGATACTCGATAGGACTTAACACTACCACGTTGAACATGGTAATTCTTCTATTTTTAGACATGAACATCACCCGCCACTAACATCTCTTAAGCTGCACATCGGTGCTCCTTTTTCATTCCAACGATGTTACACTTACTATGTCTTGTCTTGAAACTCTGTAAGGTTATGCCTTAAGCAAATCGGTACATCATTTGTCCCAGTAGTTTTCATATTGAAACTATTTATCTACATTATACACACTCATATGTACAAATAGATTACAGACTGAGATAGGTTCGAGGGTCCATCACACGTGTTCCTCTTGTCGATGAAAGTCGATCATGTCCGATTTGCTCTTCTGTGTCGTCCCTTTCTTGTAGGTGAGCTGGGTTTGATTCCCTGTACATCGACTTCTGCAAATGTGGAAATCACAGTGCTATTCCAGACCTAGGCTTACTTCAAAAACGGTACGAGGGTCATAAGCGTTTCGCGGTACTTTGACCCAGTCGTGACGAAGACGATGAAGCCGACGTAGCAGTTGATGAGCGAGAGCAAGTCCAGGATATCAGCGATGCACATGTAAACCAAACCGTGGAAGTGCGATGTGAACACAGCTGAAAAGGAACTTCGAAGTAAGCAGAATTCAGATAAATGCTGCTACCGTTGCATACAGCAAAGATTCCTTGGGGCAGTTCAGTGGTCAAGAAGACGGCCACCATGAGCAGAAGCATGTAAGTGATGCGGTCACTCCTCTTGTCTTCGCTGATGTGCAGCAAAGCCGAGCGCTTTTTTGTGTTCTCTCTGAGCTTCTTGAGCAAAGCGAAGGTGAATCCGAGTAGGAGGAAGCAAGGAACTGCCTGAAAATTTTAAATTGGAGGTTTTAGTTACAAAGACAAAAAGTTGTGAGGTTACGGTTACGATCCGTTTGCGAAAAGATTACGAATACGGTTTAATAAATTGAAACTTATCATTTCCCTTAAGAACTTCAGGCTCCTGGATGGAAATTATGCGAGTTTGCTGAAATCTCTGCGGGAGCCGTCATATTTCTATCTATTGCTAGTTGTGATTGCTATGGTTTTTGGTTACAGTTGTTTTCTTAATATGTACCTATTTCTTTACCCCTACTCACCTTTAAGACGATGCCGGTAAGCCAGAGGTTCATCTTAAGCAGAGCGCAGTGGTTGTCCAGGAAGGCTTGTGAAAAGCGGATGGCATATTTCGACGTTTCTCTCTGTTCACCATTCTCGTCGTACACTGCCACTTCGATTGCCTGGTGGAGCAGATAAGTCGGGATACAGAGGAGGAAAATGACCACAGCGACAATGGCAGACATGACACTAAACCCAGAGCGTAATTCGTCATCCGACTTCTCACTAACCAGGCCAGCTTGGGCATCATCCATTTGGTGTATCGCGCTTTGATTGCCATATAGCGAATGTAGGCCATAAGAACGACTAAGTAAAGGGACGTAGCATGCAGGGCGATGCTCATAACCGCATGGAGCTTCAAGAACATCGACCATCCATAAGGGTAGCCTTCGACGTCAAGGAAGAACTCGTACCGTATGATGTAGATCTATAAAATGTTAACGTAGTTGTTTCGAAACAAGGCAACGCATGTTCTCTTGTAATGCGTGCTGTGTACCAGATGCCCTTCTATAGTCTAGTCCTTCGCATTAGCATAATGGAGAAGTGCACTCTGCTTACCGAATACGAAATCATTGTACCCATATCGGCCATGGCGATGCACGTGAGCACGGCGTGAACAGCCGAGTCCCTCATCTGCGGTCGTGTCAGGACCCAGATGTGCACGCTGTTGGCTAGCAGACCAAGCACGCAGAGCACAATACTGATGTATCGGTGAACGCTGCCGTACGCTCTGAAATTAGAGCTAGTCAATCAAGTGGTTCTCGTGATTTATTGATTAGTTACATAGAGGATTAAAGGGGGATACAAATTTTATTGATGTATGTATAGGCTGTAGAAACATTTATTGTGAAAGTAGGGGATTTAGAGTGAAAAGTGACACTCTGCGTTGCATTGCCGCACTTAAAGAGAGGATTTTCAGTGATCATCTTAGGCCTTTCTAATATGTTTTACCCTTTCCGTAGGGAAGAATGAAAAATGGTTCCCAATTAACCTTCTTCAACATCTCTGAACCCCACTTACTCTTTTAAGTAGTTCAGCGTCCCTGCAAACTTCCAAATTTCGGTGTCGTTGATGTCGAAGAGTGGAGGATCGCTCCAGCACGCCATCATATCCCCCATCGTTGACTTAGACAATAATTCTGAAACAGAAAAGAAGACATCAGGGACGAGCAACTGGGAGTTCAAACGAAATCACGAGCATGTCGTCATCTTTCGCTAAGCGCAAGTGCCCGTTACAGGACAATCAGATTTATCCGAGTGTGCCCTTTGAAGAGTAAAGGGCCGATCTCTGTTGCGTCGACGGAAGCCTCCCTAATGAGCACTACTCGACCGATAGCCAATTAGTGTGGAATTCTAAGATGACGCGCTCCAGGACGAAAAGTTACAAAAGTACGAATATGGTATACATTCGAAACAAACCCGCCCCAAACGGTGGTGTCTAAAGTGAGGCAAGTTAGTGCCTTATGCGGAGGCGCCTAACAACGGCCTTTTTGTCATAATTGACAGAAGGGTAATTGACGCGTCTACTTTGTTCGGTGCGTCTGTCAGATGCAGCCGCGCTGAGCATGTTCAGAAAGAGACATATTTTGGCAAACGCGGAAATTTTTTAAGCCCAGAAATGAAGTACAAAAATGTGCCCTTTTAAAAGGGAGTACACATTGTTTTTGCCTTAATGGGAGTACGTCTGGGTTGCGTAGACAAAACATGGCGCATTAATATGGTTATGGGAGCTGCTGTAGGTCGTCCATCGACGGAGCCATCCGAGGCGTGTCAGGGGAAAAAGTCAACACGCCCAATGGGCATGCTTACAAAGATCACCTTCGAAGCATTAGCGGGTAATGATGGTCGCGTTCGAGGACGATTAAGCAATGGCAACGGTGGAGCGAACCTGTTGCCTTAACAACAAAGTATAGCCCTTATAGGAAATGCCCGAGCGCAGATGTTTTGCAGCAGTGCCTTCCTGGAACTGCAGCAGGTTCTCTGCGGGAGTTTCTATTTGAAATCGCGGAACATTGGAGCTTTTGCAGAATTATCATTATTATTATTTACGGGCTCGGTATATGTAGCCTTGGTTCTGCAGGCAGATAATTATTGCACGGAGGCATATCTGCATGAGATGGACTCCGACGTCTTATAAATACTCTTCACGGCTCAAAGACGATTAGTAAGACTAAAAGGATCTGTCACCCGTCTTGGGTAATGTCAATGAAGCAATGAACAACAACGCCGGCTTCGCGCAACCGACGTCACCGCGGAGGTGGAACAGAAGAAGATGCCGCATGATGTAGGATTTAGCTAAAATTGAAACGAAGGCGTAAGTGGTCGCCAAAAATATCTATGCTTGGTCATTGTGAGGAACTACTGGCTGTTGCTGCCGCAACCACTTTTCCGCCATCCGGAAGCGTGGGAACGTCAGTATTTTGCAATCGGAAAGCACGCGGTCTTAAATGTCGTCCAACTTCGAAGACTCTCTCGAAAAGCGTGAAAATAAGACATCCTTTATAGACGCTTTTCCGTGTAATTTGGCTATTTGCGTCCGTACACGTCAAGCCCTTTTGATGATTCTGTAGAATTCAAAAGTTGTTTTCCGAACGAATAACAAGAAGATGCTTCATTAGTTCGTTCAGAAAAAGTCAGCTATTAGGCAATACACGCAACAATCTGTCTAGACATAAAAGGACAGAAAGCAGAAGTGACCTACGTGATCCTGGCTAGGATGGCGAACGAGAAAATGTCAAGTATGCCAACTTGTGCATGTGAAGAAGATGTCCGCTTTCTCGGAACATCATTTCGCATGTATAGCACATTATAATATTAAAGTCAGTCGAATGTAGCGGCATAAACAATCTGTCGAAGTGTTGTAGCTAAGACGCGGTCAGCTGTATAATTGTTCAAAGGTGTTTATGAATTATTACGTCACTTCTTGTCTCTTTTGCCAAAACGCGGAACAATCCCTCCCGTCATGTATCAGCGGAACGAATTAGCAATCCAGAACACTAAAAAACATTTACATCCTTGGCTTAACACAACCACGTTATTAAAATGTGAGATTGATGATGAGGCGGAGGCGTTAATCACATTTCTCGTAAATTTTGACTTTCCGATTTTTTCACCACGATATTTATTGCGGAAGCGAGAATTAGATCGATTTTGTGGTCACGTTGCCGAAATCCTTACGACGCAAGTCGTAAATTTTAAATGATAAAGGGAAATTGTTATATTTTATATGCTACAATCAATTCTACGATATGTTTATTGCATGCGTGCGCACTTTTACTGAACAAAATAGGATATGTACTAGAGTAGGTGGAATAGACCTTGAACCGGTTGAAAATAAATTAATATGTGCAACAATCAAAACTAGCTCTTGTAGTCGACCTTTTCTTTTTTCTGGAATTTCACGTAATCGTTAACTAAAAGCTTTACAAAATAATTTTACAAATGAAGGAGTTTGGACTAGCCACTTTTCACGCTTTAAACATTTCAATACGAATATAACAAGCAAACAGTATACGGTAGAGGAGCGTGGAGCGTCAATCTGCCTATAAAAATATAAAAACAAACAGGAAAAAAACTGAAACAGTAAATAAAACGTAATTATTCATAGAAAATATATGAATTATTATGAAAATATACATTTGCGCGCTACTCTGTGGTTGCCCTTGTATTATCTTCTCCAATTTTTTGTTCACACATGATGACATATAATATGAAAAACGAGACAAAAAAGCAAAAACTGTATATACAACTATATATATGTCTGTCAAAAATAAGTTAGAAAACGGTCATTTATACGAACAGTTCTTTGATAGCATAAATGGACCCTCTTTTTATCTGCGATTTCACATATTTATTGAGTAAATCTTTACAAAATTACTTAAGCAAATAAGTTTGGAGGAAACTTTTACGCTCACCACGAAAATTTTCCTGCGGCTATGTGAGAATCTTTGAATATCTCAATATATGAATATGAAATAAATAAGCAGATGGTACGCTGTACACAAATGCGTTTTTCTCACGCACGAATATGCGAAAACAATCAAATGCAATAGTTAGTAGCGCGTGTCTTTAATTCGTTTCTTTCAAAATACTAATAAATAGATTGTACGCACTGATCTGATATCAAGAATTCCATGAAAAGCATGACACGGTTCGTATAAAATAAGGGGAACGCACTTGGTGACACGCAAACAACTAATTCTAGATGCGAACCCTCTTGGCGTCAATTAACTATTTGAAATGTCCTTTGACGCTGTGGCTGAATTGCCGAAAAACGATGTGTAAAAACGTTTTTGAGTGGTGGAACACAGTGGAACAACTCGGAAGGCGTCGCTGATATTCCGTGGGCGCCGCTGTTTAATCAATTCAAATTAATCTGCACTAGCTCTAGTGACAATTTGCCCTTTTGAGTAAAAAATAAAGGTTGACTGAGGATACTGGAGGGCAGGTAAACAGTGCAGCAATAACCAGTTGTAGTTCACATCGGTGTCAGAGAGGTTAAGGTGCTCTTCAGGGAATGTTTTCAAAGATGGCCGAAAGATAGTGACAACTAGGAGAGTAAAGGTTAAAGAGCATCACGAGAAGAAGATAGATCTGAATGGGAGGTTATCCCGAGTCACGTTCGAAGGCTCACCGCGGACGTCCGTTAGCCGATCATAGCTCGTGCGTTGTCAGAGCCGGGATTCACATACATCGGAAGCACGGTTCTCAATTGGGAGTTTTTTGGGAAGCATAATTGCCGCGTTCACTTCATGTTTTAATGAGCTTTCGGTGGAGTTATCGTTAGCAATTAGACGTTTCAACGTTCTCAGAGTATTCGGGCGAATCTCGGGGTGTCCGAAGAATGTCAGCTATGCTACTGATGTGTCAAGTGGGACGGAAGCAAGAAAATTTTCTGTAAGAAATGCTCGGCACTTCACGTTTGCTGTGTCTAAACTGCTCAACTTAGCGACTTTTTATCATAACCCTCTGTGACCGGGAAATGCCACCTTACGCATATGAAAAAATCTGAACGTGAGTTGTGGAAAGTATAGTCTGCTGTAAATAGCAAGTACCTTGGACGACACAACTTACAGAGCACAATAAATAGGTACTGTATAGCACAGTGCACAACTGATCCTAGCAATAAAATGAGAGAAAATATCTATATCAAAAATTTCGATTCGAACGCAGAGGTTGCAGTGAAGTCCCGCCTCGCAAGACATAGACGTAACCTGATTCATCGTAAGACGCGGAGCTTAAAAGGGTAAACCATTCAAGAAAGACTTGTGCGTCTCTCGAGATTCTCACTGCACGAGAATTATAGCGCTGATTTGCTAGAACACCCCACTTATAGTGAGTTCCTCCGCTGACCGTTAAACAAACACCAAAACATGCATCCGGTGTGGGCCCGACCGCCCGGGCGATAAATCAGCCTGTGGCTATTGCTCATCGGGAAGCAGCCGAAAGAAATGAAAACTTTTAATTGACGCTGACGCCAGCGGCTACGATCATTTTATTATTGTCGACCTCTCAGCGCGCTTTGATGTCGTAAAAGCCATCGGCGCCTCCTCGTCTCGCCGATATCCTTCTCTGTTGTAAAGGAGGAAGACGTAAGCGGGAAAACGAAATCGCCGATGACTGACGACGCTACCGCTGAAATATGATGTGACAAATGAGAAATTAATTGGCCCTGGGGTCGTGCTCCTGACCGACAAGGTGGTAGCACAGCGCAGCGATATGGTCAGCTGGGGGTTTGTTAGTATTATGATTTAGTCAAGATAAACTAGAGATATTCCCAACATGATTTATGCTCTTATAATTCCGCAATGACGAATAAGCTTTGCGGAATGAAATGTGAAACGATGAGCGAGCAAAAAAACATATTTGATACTAACATGCAGGTCCTATTTCTTGTTACGTGATCCTTGTTTCCCGCTGTCATCTTTGGAAAGCACACTTGTTTTGATACTCGTCTCCGCAAGACACTTCCAAGCCAACTCGAAATACAGTGATGTTCATTGGCACAGACGTGTAGCTGAAATAGGGCCTGACCTATCTCCAACCGGAGGTGACTATCACAACAACATATTCTTATTGGCACGTCTCGCCCTTACGTAAACAGGAACTCCGATTCGCAAGTGACCTCAACTAGTTCTTATCCTTGCTAATATTACCCAGAATCCGATTGCCGACCAGCCAATTAATCTTGTTTTGTGCGATAAATAGCATGATCCGTTTTGATGATGCGGAAGGATTCGCTATGAAGACGATTTACATATTGGGTACTGTGTCTGAGCAATTCACGCAAACCCGAGCTCTAATCAGCCAGCAGGGCAGAAATATTATCACTTCCTGGATTCCTGTTATAATGCGGATCATCCCTACATAAAGCAGTGAATCTGCGCCTAAGGGAGCGCACAGAAATAGCATTATATTTCTGCAAAGTTAGACGTTTCGCGCTGCACACTTTGCACGTTTATCACTTAAATATCACCAAAGGGACCCGTTACATGGATCGTTTAAAAATAACAGAAAAATCTAGATGCCAAAGGAAATTTAAAGATCCCACCCAGAATTCTTCTTTAAAGATCCCACGCATGCACATGACGCATCTCCTAGCTAACGTTCTGGCCAGCAGAAGACCCTTTATGACCGATTTGTTACGGTAGAACCCACCGTAAGCTAGGTTATTGGATAGAGCCGCACGTACGCTTGTTTGGATGTTGAATAAGGCAAGTTTTCCTTTTGAAGTTCTGTTTCTGTTGCTTGAAAGGCGGAACTTTCACCCAATTCTGTTAACCCAGAAGGAAGTTTTGTTACCCATGTGAACCTGATGAAAGCAGCCGTCGTGAACCTTGAACGGTCATTCCGCGGACGAAGGCTCAAAAAGCGGAAAAGCCCTCGAGAAGAAGGATGAGAAAGGGCGAGAAGCGATCGGTGGACGTGCGGCGCCGATTATGGCCGTATAACAAATGTTATACAAATGTGATTATCCAAGTAATGTGCCATCAAAGGAAGGATAATATTCAATTACGGAAAAACGGAAAATTCGGTCACGTCCGCTGGACGGAACAAACGGAGCAAAATGCGCTGGCTTTGTTCTTCCGCCTCCCCCGCGCAAGGAGTCCGTTGTAATCATTTGCGCTAGGTGGCCATAAATCAAAAGCATTCCTTTTGCATTTAACGATCACTCATAAGCGTATTCTTAATCGGGAAGAATAATAATGAAAGCCTTTTAGGCGCGATGAAGTGGGAACGGAACTCAAGAAGTGGACACGAGGGATGTGTAAGTCCAGCGAGTAACAAAAAGACGGTCGTAACATGGCTTGCAAGGAAATTGATTTAAAGTAAGCGAGGAAATTGATATTTTTCTGCGTCCGATAAGTTCCATAAAATTTTCATGGCCCTTTATTCATAGTGCCGTTTAATGAAGAGAAAGTGCACAGGGGACCAGATACGCTTGAGTAGTTGATGTGGAGAACGAAGCATGTCGGTCCAAACTTGCAGAGCACTAAATACTATAAATATTTTAAATTTTCTAACAGCAATTTTCTTGAGCAGTTAACCTTATGGCAAGGGGCGCAGAAAAGTGACGAGTGTCGGATGTCCTTTACAGACCATTCAAGGACTATCGCTTATTATTTTTATAGGAGCTACGTGAAGTTTCGGATTTGACCTTTTTAATAGCGGATTGAGGCTTACAGATAAGGATTATGGCTATTGCTGGAAAATCTACGTACACATCAAGATGCTACCAAACAATGGCTAGCTAAAGATACGCACGCTAATCTGGAATACTCTGTCTGAATAGTAATTTTCAGGTCCAGTGGAGGGAAACAACGGACTCGATAAGAGGACTAGGACTCGGTGGATTGGAATCGTGGAAGTAATCGTGGAAGAAGCATTAGGATAAAAGTAAAAGAGAAACTGAAATATCCAACAGATTCTTCGCGGTTTGAAATTGTCAATTTTCTTGCACATTCTCGTCTGCACAATGTTTCGGAGAAACAAACTGTAATGGGCAAACCCTTTAAATAGAGACCATAACAACAATGTTATATGGATAATCTCATAGGTTGGCGCCTCAAGCTGTATCAGAAAAAAATAAATGACCACAGACAATGACGTAAATCAAACTTTATTAGATCCGCTGGGATTATAGAACGCGTTGTTAGAAAATTAACTTAAAATATGAAAAAACTTTACTAATATTTCTACCGTTAGAGCGAGAGAGGTAAGTCAATGAGATCGGAGCAGATGAGGTGAGTTCTGAACGTGGCCAGGTTTATGTACCCGCTCTTTAGAACGTCATATATAATTGAACTTCAAGTACGCGGGACAAATTGAGCTTTGATAGTGCAAGCACAATTGGATAGTCGAAGACTGATCGCTATTGAACTGTCCACACTAAAAAAGGTTATCATCGAAAAGGGTTGAAGTCTAAACATTATTATAATGGTTCACCCCAATTGCGCGGGTGGCAAACAGAAAATTTAAAGCCAAAACAAATATGCAATTAAAAATTAACCAAACTGGCCACACGGAAAAGTGATGTATTCTGGTGACGAGCGCAAACGCTAACGGTAGTTATCGTTCAATTAACATAAAACCACTCGTCGTTAGGGATGGGTTCTCTAGCAACAAATGTTATAGGTCATGAATCTGCTGTTTTCCATCCCCCGTCGTATTTTGCTTGCATACTCATTTAGTATTATGGTTTAGCATCTCCTCTTCCATTCGTGACATTTAACACCAGACCGCAAATGTCGTCAGAACAACAAGCAGCACTTCGTGCGATTATTCAAGCACATTGTCAGCCATGCGTTCCCACTCAAAATGGCAGTGACCTGCAGTGTGGGATTCTCGACGCCGAACAAAAGAAAACACTCGGAGATAGCGACGACAAAAACACAAAAACACGTCAAAATGGAAGCAGCCATCGAGATAATCAAATTGTACCAATTAAGACCGCCCTATAAACAGAGACAAAGTCGTCCGCGGCGTTAGGCAAGTAGTATCAATTGCGTGAAAACACGTCTAGGCCATGGTGGCTATGGCCCACAAACAAGGAGCCCATTGTCGAGCGGGATCGTTGTACTTTTGCCGGAGGTGTCAATTGTTCCCGACAGCTGAGCGGGACATGGTGGAAGTGGACGAAACGAAAACTTTCGCATCTTCGTTTAATAGGATATCAAAACCACACGGTCCCGTGATCTAACGTTTGCTGTGGACACATAAACAATTTGGATTTAACGACGGCGCAGAGGCGTTGATTGGATTATTGCCAAAGTGTCTGTGAGGATTGAGTGGCATTTGACGAAGACCCTTCGAAGACTTTTCGCTACGGAAGCATCTTCGTCTCTGTAAACGTCGGCTTTGCTCCTTTTTTGTTTTTGCTTTGCTAGGGTTAAAAAATTTTATAAACAAATGTGCCCCTTTTTTGGCTCTCGAAAGAGTTTAGCTTAGTGCTAAAAAAATTAGAATGATGTTGGTTATCTTGCATCAAACAACTGGAAAATTAATGAGATTACGGTATAAGTGTCTGTTTTGAGGTTACGGTATAAATGTCTGTTTTAACCCCCCCCCCATTCATATGTATTGTCAAACAGGAAACTTTCCGTGCGCCCGGAACAAGAGCTCACATTTCGTTGTCCTGATTCTACCTTGTTGACATTTAAACTGGGATTGTTGCGCACGAAGCATCTACTTATATATGCATTTAGCTTTTGCTCCCTTAGGGCAATACAACAGATACGTAGGAACTAAGAAGACGGATCATGTTCATCATGTTCAGCGTATTTATGAGATCAGTGAAAAGTAGAATGCGTTACATCAGGACATGTCCTACGTAAACACTTGCAGAAAACATAGGATTTTCTAAAAATAAATGAGGAAGAACATATGCAGTTTTTACGTCTTTCAAGAGGTGAAATTTTTCCTTACAATCATCTATCTCGATCTACGATATTAAAGTTAGAGGGCATGGGTAAGTGCAGTACATTCTCTTTTATTTCCGATACGTGAAAAAAGTCCACAAAACAGAATTTGAGGCTTAAAAACTGTCTTATATTGGAATTCCGCATGTCAACTATCAACAAACCAAGAATTGAAGAGTGCAATAAAACTACAACAAGGGTAAAATATCGACACGGAAGTGTATGCACCCGGCTTAACTTCAACTCTGATCTAATCTTAATTTTCTTTGTTAACGAATATGTACTCTTTGTGTGATATAAAAGGAAGATTAGATCAAAGTTACCGTGTTCGTTAACTTATTTACTCAAATTTAACAACCAAGTGCTACAACAAGGAAACATTAAAATGAAAAAAGCATTTGCGATATTAATATAGCCCGCAAGTTTGTTGGGACATTTGAGTACCTTAACATAAGTGAACAAACGAACAAACGTAACCTCTCATATGCAATTAGAAAACAACAAGAGAGAAAATTGAGGTTTTTCTAGCCTTCTGAATTTTTCTATCCGTCTCAATTGGGTCTGTCTCTTTCGCCGACAACTCTTAATTAATATTTCAAAGCGTTTTGAGAGACGGCAATTTTTAATGACTGTTTTTATGCGAGGCCAACAGAAGGACATGTCTCGCACGATATGATCTAATACGGAAGTGACAGTGCAGATTAGAGCAATCATTTGCATCCAAGACCAATTCATGCTACTTGATGCTTTTTTTGTAAAGCTAGACCTATGGAATTCCATAAATGTTGGCTTCTGAAAGAAAACTTTTCCGCCGCAATCCATAGGAAGACTGTATAAACGTTACGAGAAAATCTGTCAAAGAGGAGCCACACAAAAAGAAGGGTCTAAACAAACGTTGATAATTTATTGAACTTGATGTCCGTGGGAAACATTGGAGGGACCCTAAGAATATCTCAAAAAAGGACAAGAGCTCAACTGGGCGGTACCGCACTGGTCCTGCAATCTGATAGGCTTGCGAGCGTGGACGAACGGTCGTGTAACGTTGCTAGCACTTCATTTTCAGGTTTTTAGAGCCAAATCAAATTTGCAGAGAAGTTGTATTAGCTTTTTAAGCGAGCAAAAACGCGAATAAAGTACAAGTGGCGGCTCATGACGCAGAGCGCAGATAAGAGAGGAAGCTTCCGGCTGTCAGGGCACAAATGAAGTTTGCGGTTACAATTCGAGAAGTGTCGATAACATTTTGGGCGACTAGTGCTGAAAAAAGCAAAACAATTTTCGAAGGAACCGTTGGTTTGCAGCTTAAAGCGAGTCCATCAGAGCCGAAGCTGCTCGACTAAAGGGTGGCATGATGAAGAAGCAGAGGTTCGAAAGGGCGGTGCTTGCCGTACAGACGAATGTCGAGAAGTTTTTCGAAACGACCTATGCATTTTTAATAATCGGACAATTCAGATAGATATAAGAGATAAAGTTGATGCTTATAAATAGAAAAGTAGCCAAACTTTGAAGAAGCAAAGCATTTGAACCTTAGATTCATCAGACAATGTTTAATCACCGAACTACTGGTGCTTTTTTTCTGAAATGCTCTGAGATATCGAAAAAAAAACAGAATGCCTGTCCGTATCTTAACTCAGCCTTTTGAAAATGGCAACTGCTATCACTTGACAACGTTAGACACTTGATATAAACGGCCAATAACGCCTGTACAGCCACACAATAAAGTTCCGGACTTTTTTTGCTGAGAAATTATCATTTGGCTCGAGGAAGCCTCATGGCAAGTAAACAGTTCAGTAAACGGTTTTGCTAAGTGAGGTTTTTGGCAAGTCAGCATTTTTAACCTTAAAATGCAAAGTCGTACGCGAACTACAAGAAAAGCCCCACATCACATTCTGGCATAGTTTTGCGGGGGCAGTTGTCGTCCTCCGAGAGCACTAAAAAAATCGCCGACAAATCAATTTACGTCGAAAATCAACTTTTCTCATCGGAGAGAAGCACCAAGTAATTATAAATAAGTGGATCAGGGCAAATGCTGCTAGTGGTCATTTGTCGGACTCAGGAATCGTATCCGCTCCACTCACATACGAGCCTGGCACAAGACCGCTCACTTCGTCGTTGAGACAATACGCAGTTCCTTGTCGAGAAATCAAAGCGGAAATCCCACGAGTGACGCAGAAGTATAAATACGTGGAAGGCAATTCAGAAAGTTGTTTTGATAGCATGGGAAAATCCTGACTGCATTGGGAAATTAGGCGCATTTATCTGGCGATGAGTACTTGAAAAAACTAGAAATACGTGCCGAACCGGAGTGTAAATATGGTCAGCATTATCGTTTACCAAACAAACATTGCTTTCTTCCAAGAAATTGAAATATTATTCAAAATAGAGCAACTGAACCTTGAATGTCCATAGTCGGAATGTGCTCAGAATGACGAATGGGATAAGAACGAGTACACAATAAACAGATTTTAATCAAACAGATAAGCTGAAACACGAGACTTTACTAGTCATAAAAAAATTAGACGATTTTGTAAAGGCGCATGGTAATATGATTGTCTGATTCATATATCATGATGGTTTACAGCTTCACGTATTTTCCGATCTCATTCCAAAAGTTATTTTTTGGGAACACCGAAATCTGTCTATGGAAGAGTGTCAAAGGTCTTCCCTTAATGTGGCCATCAGAAGGAGTTTTGCGGCCGATTGTATCACTCTTTTAGCAGAGTACAAATCTCTCCAAAACTCTGAAACACACATTGTCAACACAGACTTTTTCAAATGTTGTCAATCGTTGTCAAAACTGTTGTAAAAATTTCCAAAATTATCAGAAACATTAGATATTATTTTTCTTAAAAAATATTTTGCAAAGACGTACTATCAGGCATATGCAAAGCTCGCACTCGCTCCTTGTCTCATTTTCACGGTCAAAGAAATTAGTTTGCTCCATTAGCTGAACAACGCCTTTAAATGTGCAGTGTTTAAGTGTGCAACGACGCGGCCCTTCAATGTTTTTCGTAAACATGCCAATCACATCTGGAATAAAAGTGATACGTAAGATTAGTGATCATTGTGCTAAGCGCAAGCCGCCCTGTGAAATGTACATGCTTCAGTGGTGTTTCATCATAACAGTGGGAGAAAATTTCGTTCTTTGTCCATTTAATAACTCAACGCTTTCAGCCCTACTTTCCAGTTCCGCTTGTGACATGTCGCCAGCATTTCGGCAATAAGGAAGTCCTATCGAGCAAAACACTTCGAATGCCAAATAGCATCTTGGAAGTTCGTAAACACATCCAAATTGCGATCTTGCACAGTTATCCGCTTATCTCCGATATGTGGCACATTAGTATATTAGTACATAAAGATATGCAACACTTTGTCATCTGTGCAAAGACGATCCGAAGGAAAGTGTGTTTTGGATTACAGAATTTAGTCCTAAGAATTATGGGATGAGTGTCCATGACTCACTTTAGATTACGCGCCTACTTGCGAGATAGATTACTAGATAAGCTCTTAGCATCACGTTGACCAGACCGGTGGGCAGATTTGAGGAATTTTACGAGACTCTGGAGTAAACATCGAATCACGACCGCGCAAGATTAACTGGACTTTGTGCAATGATTGAAAGTTTCGTAGCCGGAAATTCCTTTTTATCTCTTGTTCTTTAGATAGCTTTAACGAAATTAAAGTGATAGCAAGACGGCGCTTTTTGCCTCGGAACTAAGGGAATTTCATATTTATACAATTATATATAATGTCTATTAAGACGGGATGGAATTGGTACTACAATAGAAAAAATATATTTAGGGGATCCAGAAAAACACATTTAAAATATCCGGACTGTAGCACAACTAACGAACAAACGTTCAGATCCGATCATATTTTCAGAAAGCGGCTGTTTTTGTGGCCGCCGGAATTTGGCCACTCAACGAAGCGCAGACAGCTGTCACTGTTTGCCGACGCAGGAAGTGCAAGAAGTGACAGGTTTGCAAATGAGGCATCACCTTTTCGCTACTCACTGTAATAAATATCATGAACAGACAAACCGCATCGAATAAACAATCAATCACATCCAATGCCGAAACTATGGAGGTGGAGAAAGACCTCTTGTCCGTGTGACGAAGGATGATGGCGAGATAACCAAAAGAAAAATGGAAAATATCAGTTCACGGCGCTTTTTAAATGCCGAACGCAAGTACACGAGAACGCACTCACGTTTAAGTGGGAAGAAGGAAGTCGCCGCCACAGACAGATGTCAAAGTTTCAAAAGAATAGCGCGCGGCCCCTTAAACGAATTCTCTGAATCATTCATGATGGAGAGAAGGAATCGGAGAACAGGGACAGCCGTTTGATCGCCAAAGCGCGGACAAGCAGGAAGAAGTGCCGAAGGAGATGATTCAAATCGTCGTGGCCCTGAGTTAAGTGGAAGAAGAGTGAATGAACTATGGTGGAAGTGCAAGCGATGCGTGCGGTGAGGAGTTGAGACAAACAATTCAATTATCTCGTCACTAAAAACATTCCGCTATCGGTTGCTCTTTGCGTCAAAGCGCCCGGCGCCGCCTTGTAATTAAAACGGACCAGCTGAGCTTCGTTCAAATGTGGAAGTGTGGTCAGCACTAGGGATTCATCATGCGGGAAAGGTTGCGAACTGAGCACGGAAATATTTCTTCGAAGACCTAAATAGCAAAATTTGTTCTTTAGCTCTGACGTTCGTACATTTTCTGGATCGCACTGCAAATAGGAAGCTTTTTCTCTCAAGGAGATCGGATCGGATCTGCACTTCCAGGGCACTGCGGCTATAATGAGCACAACAACAACACAAGGGCGGATGACTGGGAGAAGTGCAAATTCATTTGATGAATTTCCACGCGTTTAAAGTTCCCAGTAAGGCCATTTTTAATGAGATCGCGTGTCTGTCAAGATCAACACGAAGAACTCACGTATGAATAAGGATGTCATGGAACTTATGGCTACGGTATCTCACAGAGCTGAAAGAGAGAGAATAGGTCACCAATAACGGCGTTCAAGGACTTTTCGAGATACGTTATCCTTTAAAGGTTAATTCTTGACATTCACTGTTACTTGTGGCCAACCTGCAGCTACCAAAACAAATGAAATATAAGCCTGGCAGCTTGTTTTCAGCTTTCACCTTTTCAGACATGTCCGTCAATTACGAACAATATCACTTAATTTCGTCAAATGTGCATTTCGCACATTTCATAATTTAAACAGGATTATATTTTTGGGATATCTTTGAGACGTTTGGCAGCTAAAGGAACTAAGAAGCTTTGGCAACCATAGCTCTTAAAGTTGCTGAACCTTAACCGTTTTTTGACCAATAAT
This sequence comes from Steinernema khuongi, assembly GCA_016648015.1. Lineage (NCBI taxonomy): Eukaryota > Metazoa > Nematoda > Chromadorea > Rhabditida > Steinernematidae > Steinernema > Steinernema khuongi. Next base: position 167,116 of record JADLIF010003242.1, on the reverse strand, counting down.
TGTTTTGCATTTTTTCAACTCCAGTAAATCTATCTGCCTGAAAGAAAAAATTAACTCAACTTAGAAAAAAATTGTCAGAAAAAGGTTTCGGGTCAGCGATTCTGACAGCTGTGTTGGAAAGAAAAAAAAATAAAATAAAAACGTACAGGAAGGTACAAACACTTTCATAGAAAGGGCGACTTTTTGAGGTAAAATGTAGAACATAGGAAAAATCCTGAATTCTGTAGAATTTCAGAACGTTACTCATGCTACAAGCAGTGGAGGCGAGGCCAAATAAAATGTATTTCCACAATGAAGTAATGAGTAGAATGTAGAAAATTCAGGGGAACGTTGTACACCGGCAAGGCGAAGTATGTATATTCTGTAAAAAACGAGAACCCGGCAGATTGCCTTTTCAATCGACACAAACAATATTTGCGGTTGTTATCCCATTAGTTGAAGCTGGCAATTAGAATGTGCCAGCTGTGCGTGATCACATCTGGAGAACGAAAGGGGCGAGTTTTGATCAATAATTGGAGTCAGAATCAACTTGGATGGAGCTAGAGATATTTATTTGTTTGCTGCGCAATATTTACACAGATTGAAGACTACGGTAACTTGTGAACGCCAGAGCCAGCAGGGTTTTTGCCGCGACTGAAAGTCTGCACTATTGCGATCTCTACCGTAGGCACCAGACGGAATCGAAGGGATTAGTGTGGAAAATAAACACAGGTGTTGGAGGGAGAGAGAGGGCCAAATGTTTTCCGCTTCAGAGCGTAAACGGACGTGCGAAGTGAACCCTGACATCCAATTGTTCCTCGCTGACTTCTCACGAGCGAATGGAGATGTGTGGGCTCAACGAGCTGAAAACAAGACCCTTCGCTTGCTACGGACACGCCACCTCTCGAAGACGGCCAAACGACTTCGCGCGAAAACTAAGAGGGGCCATCATAAGAGTGTTGTCCAACGCTTATCTGATCCCGTTACGCCTGGGACATCGTGAACTGGCGCACAAATCGGCGTTGCGAAAGGACATCCGATAATGTTAAAATGAAATTTACGCTCAGAGTTGTTCAGAACAGCTCTTCAAATAGAGAGGAACGCTTGACGGGGCATGATTGTAGGCCATAAGACACTAGCTATGTGGCAAAGAGTTGCCACCAAAAACACCATTTGTGGAATTGCTCTATCCAAGTGGTCCTGAAACATCTACATCCGTCAAGATTTTGTGCTAGATTAGGTTGTTGTTGGTACAACGAGACGTCCTTCAAAGAAATATGTGTTCTAGGATGGTTTTTGGAAAGATAATGGCAACTATCGTGGGGTCTCTCTTTCAAGTAGTCGAGTGGGGAAAAACGGGAAATGGAGCTGCTACTTATTTTCTCATGGCGTTTTCAAAATATTTTACTCAATCTTTAGAACAATGTCAGTACACTAACAAAAACTCAACAGTTTTAGATGATAAGTAGCGTTCAGGTATATAAATGGAAACGGTAAAAAAGGCGGTAAAAATGCGTGAATTCCCGCAGCGATATTTCAATCTTTTACTGTGATATGCTCATATGTATGCCGATCATCGCCTACAGACGATCTAATTTTCATGCTGATTCTATTCAATGTTTGTCATCAGAATTCCCAATGAGTCGCCAATATTCTGGCGTTGTGACAAAGCAATATGATACAGTATCATTGCAGGAACAAAAATCAATGTTTTTTGGTTTAAAAAAAAACAAAAAAAATTACAAATAATTAATACAAGAATTCGGACATTTTTCTTTCAACAATCATCCTTTATCGTCTTAAAATATGCTTTCAGTTATAGTAGAACGAGTTGTAGCTCGAATCCCTCTAGGGTTACTGTTCCTTTTTAGAAGGATATTCGGGTGAAAAGTCACAGGTCGTAACTCGGCGGAAACTTAGGAACAATAAACCAAATGTTCACATGGAAATACTGCTTTTGCGGCGCATAGATAATTTTTAACGGATGATGAATTAGACGTGGGTACATCTCCTATTCGCAAAATAGATCATCAGCACTCGCGAAGACTAGGTTAGTTCAACACTTCGGTAGATGAAAGCAGCGCCAAGCGGATGTAAAATTTATTAGTTCACCGCAGACGTTATAATTTTCTTTTCTCGAGGGAAACGCAAACATTAGACGGGATCATCAAAAGATATAAATCATTTGGCCACATTTTACTGAGTGTATGGCTTCGGATCCCAAAATTCTTAGTTTTAATCACGACCAAACGGGAGCACAGTCGACGAAGAACACAACAGACAATTCCAATTCAACCGTCTTCAACCGTCTCCGCAAGTCACATAGGTGCCAATTCAGCACAATATTGCCGACTATACAAGTCAAAGAACGCCCACCAATGGAAAAGTCCTCATGTTGTCTATATACTGGATGTTTCCATATTTTGATCATAATAATCTTCTTTTCCTGTGTTGCGTTAATGCATCCTCAGAAATGCCGGTTTGTAGCAGGAACAAGGCGACTCCGTTGCTTTTAATGACTGTTTGCCACACTCCTGACGGTTCGATCCACCTCCATTGCACTGTTTTGGTTCGCTAATTACATTCACATTCCATCGGAATTTGTCTGCAATGTAATCCAGAAGACAATATTCTGCACACTTCCAGACAGGAATGAAATCCAGAAGTGCACGAGCATCCTTTTGCATGTCATGTCATTGCATGTCATGCACGACATTTAAATCTAATTGTTCCTTGTATGTAGCAAAGCAAAACATTCAAAAGTGCCCAAAGCAGATCCGGGCTGCACTTGGCGTGCAAAGAGTCAAATTGGACTGACTACCAATCCACTACAATCATACATCGTGAGGCAGCAGACAAGTGCAATTTTTATCTGCAAGTCGTACAGCAGTTCAAATCGCCAATGCTTCAATAAAGGAGGAAATGGGAAGTGATATGTTAGCCAACAAGGGCAATGTCAAAAATGTGTCGCCATTCGTCACTTCGTCGTTTTTATGCGCGACGGGATCAAATACTTTGCGAATGAAAGGGTTTCGACGTGAAATTGTAATTCATTCAATTAGAGTAATATATTTCCTGCCATAATCGCAGGCAGTTATTTGAACATCCTATTCTTCTTTTATTTTTAAGCCTTACGCTAGTAGCTTCAGACCTCCATGCAATCACTGCCACGAGGCGTTATGGAGCGATGGAATACCACTGTCATTCTGCGTATCTAAAATTCATCAAGGTCAAGCTCTCAGGTGAGAATTTTCTGTCAGAACATCTACATAGATGCACGTCCGCTCTGGTCGTTGTAAGCTTCTTTGTTGTGTGTCGTGTTCTAAAAACCTAATAATAGGAACATGATCAATAAATAATAGGTGACGGATCAGACTGATGAGGAACGAGCTCCTTTTTCCAATTATGGCAACAGCATATTGCGGACAAAGAAAATCACAAGGTTCGAAATCCTAAGGGATTTGCTAAAAACAAGGAAATTGGTTGCCAAAACTCTCGTGAAAAGGCGGCGCCAGCTCTGACTCGTGTTTTTCCACAAATCTCATCCGAACGTATATGTCATCTTCACTTGTGTATCTACAAGAATTGGACACGGTTTCCGTCTTACCCACCAGTGTTATAGCATTTTTTCTCTTCCAGATTTGCGCTAATTTATCTAATTCATCTCCAAAATGCGTGCTGGAGTTACATTATGTAAAAACTAGTATAACGACGATCCGAATGTGTCACAAGACATGCATAATTAAATTAACTCAAAATAAATAAAAACTAAAAATAGTAAATTAAAAAATAATTTGTTTTTAAGGTTTGTGAAGTAAAACGTTGGAATATAAATACAAAAAACGTTAATATAACGAACAATAACGCGCATGTGCCATTGAAGACAAATGCAATGTGAGTTTAGGGCCATAGAATAGGCTGTTTTTTTTATAAGATAGCAGCATATAGTTCTATTAGAGATTTGCTGTATCCTCATATACTGCCTTCATCCGATTACAGCCACTTCCTACGAAATGTATCGAACACGTATTCCATCGAAGTACCTTGACCTTTTTGGAATAAACACAGTGCTCATGTTCTTATGATATTCGCTCTCGTTTCACAAGACGTCTTTTAACGATGCCGTTACATCAACAGAATGGGCGTTTTCCAGTGTGTTCTATTGCGACTGTCGAGGCTTCTTCTTCTGTTCACTGGTGGTGCTGTTTTTGACAAGTTCCACTTTGCAATGAGTCTCCGCGGGACGAACTAAGGACAACCATTTGCGTAATAGATTTTCAGTGGCCGCAATCGGCTTTACAACACAAAAAGTGCGCACTTCATTTGCGTAATAAAGAAGAGTTGATTTACTGTATGTATATTGAAGAATGTTATGCCGAAACTTTTTGAGGACATTGAGGACAACTTCACGCAGATTTTTAGTTATCTCCGTTTTCAAAGGAAAGAATTTATCATCTGCGTTTATAAGCCTCTGCAGCACTTCCAAAAAATAGGCGATACACAAAAGTTTGCGCACTACCTAAAATGAAAAATGTAGGATTTCCATCGCCCGGGACATTTAAAACAACGCAAAGCAGCTATTTACAATGGTTTAAAATTCAGGCCACCAGATGCCTGCTGAAGGTATTCTAAGTTTCCAGATGTCCCAAGCGGTCTCTCTTTTTGAATGTCCTCATTAGCACCTTTTAGCCTTCTCGTCGAGAAGTTGCACACAGAACATCAAGCGGATTTCAAACTTTTCTGTTTGCGGGCAAAATGGTTTTTTCCAAGTTATGTTCATTTTATTAAACGAAACAATACGGCAAATAAATTGTGTTATTCCCGAGAAAAAAAACGAGAGGAGCCTATTGGACACGCTATTACCTTCATTTCGTTAAGATAATGCCAATTAGTATGACGTGCTCTTTGTTGTTCTTGTCTCAATTCCTAGCTCTTCCCACAACAATTTTCAAGGGAAAGTCGCGTGAGTGACATTTCAAACATAAAGACTTGTTTATCGACGATGTCGCCCCTCTATGTTCCTTTTTTAGCCTTTGTCGTTGTGTCCGTCTACGGAATACCGTTGATTGTGAGCACGGTCGACTGGACAACATCTAAATGCTAATTTTTGTTTTCTCAAACGGTTCCGCCACAGAGTCAGTAGAAGATCCCGGCAAATAGACGTCCTTAGCAAGCACCGCTGATTCGCTCTTCGTCAAACTTTCCCCCTCGGAGTTCCTTTTTGAGTGAAGCGGAGGGACTTAAAACCAAATGAAACCCACGCGCAATCGACTAATCGTCAAACTTTATTTTACGCTCCCCATTTTGTTTCATCTCCCTCTCTAAGCCAATTACCCCGTATAAACAAGTTCGCGTTTCCGCATCCTCGTTGCCTACGGCATATATCTCGTTCCTTGGACCAGCTGAACTCAAAGCCAATGTCAACAAAAAGCTGATTTGCTCTCATCACAAGTTCATTACTTGGCACGTAACTAACACGTTTTATTTTCAATGTAACGTGAATTATAGAAAAGCTCAACTTCATTGCTCTTCGTTTTTAGTTCATCGATCATCTGAAGTGAAGTGCGCACCTTTTTATAGGGCATCTGTCAAACAAAAAGCGGTTTTGGCAGAAATCTGTTATTTCCGCAGAGTTCTTCTCCCGTCCAACCCATTTGTCTCCATGTCAAATCGGTGTGTTTTTGTCAGTTTCGGACATCTATGAGTTTAACTTTGAAAATTCGTAAGCAAACATGGTCCCCAATCTGCTATTTTTGTTTATTTCTTGCGATGTTATTTGGAGATTTGTTGGTGTGATTCTTCGCATTTGAAGACTCTTAAGTTGCCGTTCTTGTGACAGGTTTGTCTCTAAAGCATCCCATAAAAGTAAATAATTTTCTTTGGATTTGCGTTTTCCGATCTGACGCAGTTTTTGTTAAGTTGCCAAGCAATCCTTTTACTAATGCGCCAACAGTGCATTTTCCAACCTAATATATGCAACTCGTTGCAGATCCTCAGTTCCCTAACTGCAATAGATCCAGATCCGGCTATGTTGTGATATTACGGTAAAGAGCAAGCTAGTAAGCCGGATGACTTTTTGCAAAAAAAAACTGACCACTGAGTGGCTGACAACTTCAACGATCGTATGGAAAGCAATTTTCATTTCGCTCATATGCACTAGATAGATTGCGGTAGAAACAAAAAGTTGCCTTCTCTTTACTAGTTTACGAGATTCCGCACTCACTTGATAAGTGACTTAATGGCTTCTACCCATGCAAGCATTCAACTTTGTTGACCAACACTACTTTCCCATTCAACGGAGTGTGGCAACAATAGGGTTTAATTTGTCCCACCATTCAAGCAGTTTTTTTCCTGCGGGAACGTACTCGCGCAGTGAGCACGGGCAAACTCTCCATTCCATGAAACCCTCGCGAAACTTCTGATTATTTCTATTTGTTTGAGCTGCATGCTAAAGTGGCTCAAGCGCGTCCGTTCATTAACAATACCCTCGGGAAACGGGCGCCTGATGGACATCGGCCAAATTGTCATCTTTAGACAATTGTCACTAGAACTCGTTGACGTTGTTTGTCTTTCGCTTTGTCCTCGCATGTTGCCAGCAAACGCATGTGCTGGTCTTGACAGGAAAATACGAGTCCCAAATTGCGTACGTATAGTACTTTTTCCGGCTAGACACATGGTAACGGGCAGCCTAGTTAAAGTTACGTAGTGCAATCAGATTTTCACCCACTCCCTCATTTCGCTAACCGGTGCGCACCCTAATCAGCACGATGGGTCCAAACCAAAACGCGGCGGTGGTCGAGCGAAGTGCGGTCGCTAGCCCTGGTCCACATTCAGAAAAGCGACGGAAAGCGTATGGACTGAACATATTTGTGTGCGCTGATTTATTACAGCGACATGGGGAGAATTATTTTGCTTTTTTATTTTTCCAGCTTTCACAAATAACAAACACTCTGACATGAAAGTCTGCGCTTTTTGGTCACTGATTTTTGGACTATGTGCTCTTTGCCAGGTCTTCCCTGATCACTTGTCGCGCTAAAAGTCCCGTCGCCATCTCGAATGTTTTCATTGGCTGCGGGCAGCAGATATGGGCGTAGCCTCTTTCTTGGAAAGCGGACTGTCGTGACACTAAAATCTTATTTGCTGAAACTGCATGGTTGCAAACTGTTTTATGCGGCAAATATACTAAAGCATTCCTCTTAACTTGTTTTCATACAGCTAATGAATATAATCTTCTCATATCGCTGAAAAGCAGAAGGTTAGAATATTTCCTGCATTTATACAAGTTTTTAAAAGCGTTGAAATTTATTGTTCATAGCAAATGCGGATAAAATTAACTCAGGAGCATTTGTAATGGAACCTACTGTACCACGCTTACAGATCCGTAAAATTCATGTGGTTAGAAAAGCACTTTGAGAGTTTCAATGGTTTAAAATTAAACGAAACTTGACTGACATTTGTATGACATAACCATCTGTCATGTATTGAAATATCGGAAATGTACGTTATGTATCGATAGTTCTGAGAAAACCGCCCAAGACAAATTTTCATAATTTACGCGTTTTGCTCCACAGAAATTGGTAAATTTTATCGCATCTTTTCTGTTACTTAAGTTTGTTTCACTTCATGTTCTATGAGTTTGTTTGTATCAACTTGGACCAGTCTTACCTTACATTGAAGTCGATGAGGCAACGACTCTCTCTGATGGCTTTTATCTTTTTTCGACGTGGGTCGGCTCTTGGAACCTAATAAATGTGATTACTTCCTCCGCCCTCAAATAAATCACTCTGAAACTGTCCCTCCATTCTTTATTTCCGTTCCACACTTGAGGTCTCCCAATTTCATCCGTTGTCTTATTGCTAGTTCAAAACGCTAAACTTAGTTTTCCGCTTTTTGTTGCTTTCGTGCAAACTCTCAAGCTGCCTGGTGAGTCGAACTCATGACTGCCCCACAAATAGCGTAGAATTAGGCAAATCGTGTGCATTCAGTTCCGTTGTCAATTCTAAAGGGTAAAAAACAGGAAGAGCCAGTCTGTGCACACCGCGGCAATTCACTTAAATACATTTAAGGACTGCTTCCAAACTGGGCACTCGATGATTTGCATTTAATCTCCCGTCGTCCCCCGGAGTTTGGTTGCTTCTATGTGCGCGTCTTGTCCTCTGAATAGGCTCCGCTGTCATTTAACTTCCGCGTGGTCTCAAGTCCAGGAACTGACGTATCCACTGCTGACTCCTATTAGGAAGTCATTGTTGCACTGGTCAATGCTAAATGCACCAGGCGCCTGGTACCAGTAGTAGTTCTAATTGTGGCACGACATATTCTAGGATGTAGGAAACCGATTTTATGTGTTGTCTTTCTACTCTTGGAGGATGTTCTTTTGGCTGATTCTAAGATTTTCTTGTAACGGCAACTTACTTGCTATAAACTTTTATTAAATGCCTTTTTTCCTCATTCGAGGAATTGTCCTGCCTACAAAGTCGTTGGGTGCAGAAAATCTTTCTAATTTCTTCTTTCCTTGCGCGTGAGCAAAAAATAATCGAGCCGGGATTAAGTCGTCCTCTTAGACGTTTCAAGAGCACCAACATTTGTTATATCTCGAAATAGACACCCAACTTCCGTATCATAATCCTCAGAAGCTTGTGCTGGACGTTTCACCCCGTCCTTCATAACTCACAGTAATTGGTCGTTGCAAACCACAATTCAACCAAGAGAGCGCTGACTTTCCACAGACCTACAGTGCTACCCTCATTTGTTTGCTGCCTTCTTGTAGTGCGGAAAAAACGAGTTAGCGATCACCTGAAGATTAAGTGTATTCGTTTTTTAAACCAACATCACTTATGTCGAAAAAGCACTCGAAAGTTCTCCTTCCTAATCCTCCCGTAATAATCGAGTCGTTCTCGGAGGCGACATAAAAAGGCCTACCATTGCGGTCCGCGCCATGGTGTCGGAAGGACATTTTAAAAATGGGTCCTCGGAAGCTCTCCATCCATCGATGCTTTTACTACGTATTGACTTTCTAGCTGCCATAGTATAGTAACGCCGGAGCAGGAGAAACATTTTGTGCACTCCGCTAATGTTGTCACGGATGTCCCAATTAGATTCATGTTTTTTCTCCATTTAATTACCAACTTATGATCTTTTCCTATTTTCATATGCTTCAGGTATAACAAATGCTTTAACACCCTCTTGTAGCTTTGTTGTCCTTCGTTATGTAGTGAACCTGAAAACTTCAAATATTCCTTTTGGAGAATTAGAACGGCTGAGAAATATTTCTTAAATTATTGGTGGAATCTTGGTCGTTTGATGTCCAACGAACAATGTCCACGTAATCCATGAACTTTCAGTGTCCATTTTCTGTAAATAACAGCGTGTGACAAGTTACACTGAAAATAGCTTTCCAATACTTGTCAAGCCAATACTGAAGGGAGTATTTGAAAATATGTCGCCTCTGATCTTTCTCCCACGTCGGTCGCACTTTCAAGCACTACAACGGGGTTTTTCTTTTCCAGCGTGTGGTAACCCTCTGTGGTAACGTCCTGAAAGTGCTTCTGTATGCCAATTATTCACAGAGCACTAGTTAATTTCAGTAAACAGCAATTCATTTCGTTATTATGTGTTAGCTAATTGTAAGTAAACTGTTGCCACGCCTCATTGAGCTCTTAAGCGCTAAGAGCTTAAGTGCGACATTTTCGACTACTACAGTAAGTAAGCCGTTACTGTGAAATACCGTCTATTGAAGTAACGCTTTTAAATGTCGTGTAACGGAAAATTTGTTTATAAGTTTCGATGTGTTAAAAATTGTAGCATTCATGCTATCTTGAAAGGTGTGATATGCATGCTACGCATCCGACTACAAGATCACAGCGCGCTAATAATGTGGAAATTCCCTTATCAATGGAGTAAAAAAACTGTTTCCAAAGAGTTCCCTTTTCATTTGAGCCTTTGTTTCATAGTGCTGCTCGGAGAGTTGAGAAAGAAGGAAGATAACTTGCAACGATTCACAAGTATTGACGAAAAGACGCCTGATGTCACCATGTGCCAGTGACGTCTTCGCGGAAATCGAATTCTTGTCGAGTATGGATGTTGAGCTTCTTCACTGACAAGCTGGATTAATTGTCGTTCACTCGCCCAAAAAACAACACTTCCACTATTGGCTATTCGCCTATTCACTGAGACCAACACTGTTGGTTAGATACACGCATTCTAGCGGAAACCCTTTCTGTCTTTGTCTTCAAAAGAGATTGCGTCGCTAATTGTCTAATTGACGCGTCAGGGAAGACAGCTTTTTGAGTGCAGGTAGTATTGTTGCTGAGTGCCAATATATTGCAAACTGGCTCCTCCGCTTTCCTGCAATCCGCAGTTTTGTCCTTCCACGGCACGACAAATGAATGAGTCAATTGTTCGAAAAAGAAGTATCTCAAGGTTAGAAGATTTTTTCCCTTGACTCATTTAAGAAGTCTTTTTTTTCTAAACAATTGATAACATTTAACAACTAATTTTCACTTTTAATCACTTAATGCTTGAAGCTCCCGTTCTGAAATACAATCGGAAATACGATAATCCCTTTACAAAAAAAATATGTAAAAAAAATTTGCGATACCATCATTTTACATATTACAGAAGCAATCGCTCTTGGGATTCCGCCATGAAAACCATCATAAAAAAGGTCATGCAAAGCTGAGCAATGTGATGACATCTCATTTGCTCAGAACGATGGGCTTAAAAGCGTGTAATTTCATCGATACATGCAAAAATCGACTTTGAAATCTCAACGAAAAACGACTGAATCATTTTTTTCGACCATCTGAAAGGCGACCAATTTTTGCCATCTTCACAGCAATAAACTGTACCAAAGTGCACTTCCATTGCATTTATCTGCACTTTCTTTGCAATGGGAGATTAAAAACAGCTGGATCATTGCCCTTGTTAATCTGCGTTGTTGCTCTGATTTTGCAAAGAAGCGTTGCTCTAGTGAACATGTGCGTCCTCAGCTCGTCGACGTCTGCATGTTTCTGTCGACAGCTTTATCAACGTTTTTCACTCTGTAACAGTAAAACTAACTCCTCATATTTTCTCAATTTCACATCTGTTCGCCCACATTTCATCGTTCATTTAAATGTGTCATCGGCGACCGAAACAAGAGTTCTTCCTCTCCTCATCATCATTTGGTGCGCCAGTGTTACAATCTTTTTTTTCCAAAGTTTTTAGAGCCGCTCACCCTAATCTCTATTTCTGGTGTTTCTTGAAAATGTCTGATTAATCAAGGAATGAACCACAGTTCGTATGCACTTATCGGTCAATTTCTCGATGAGAAATGCGTTCATGGAATTCGTAATCAGAGCGAAAATACCGAAAATATCGACTCGGATGTTCGTCTCTCTCTCGAAATTTATTTGTTCATTCCCTATTTCTCTTAGTCTCTACCCTTGCGCAGAGACCCACCGGAATGTTTCTTAAGTCGGGGATTGTTTCTCATGTTAGTATGAGAATTTCAAAATGAAACTGAAACGCGTCGATGCTTCATATACATTTCTAACATCGTGACTTCTGCTGATCACCGTGTTGAACGATCTTTATAGAGAACCTATGCTGGAAACCTCACATGCAGCTCACAAAACCAATATTCAGTTCTACTTAGCTGAGAATGTACCCTCCTTAAGCAAAACGTGTAAACGTTCAGCGTTAATTCCTGATCTTTGTTCCTGTGATGGTTTATCAAGATGTACGCAGTTCTGCTGTCTTCCCAGTCCTAGAGAACTTATCACCGATATCTCCACGGCTTATATCCTCTTGCTGTTAATTAGTTGTATCGCGCACACGTGACCGGGTACACAGTGGTCGAGACGCATGAGGCCAAGCAAATGATGATACGAGAGGGAATTGCCCCGCCCGTTCACACTCTCGACTATTTTCGATTTTGTTTTAATTCCAATCTCCAACCTCATTCTGTTGTTTATTATTTACCGCTCGACTCGCCTGGCTCCAGCGCCAAAACTCTAATCAGATTGTGCGTTAAAAGCTTTTCTTGACCCACTCTTACTGAAAGTGGCCGAGACCCGCGTCTTGTTCGGAACCCCTTAGAGGCGAAAGACATCTTTGTGTGGGAGGCGAAAAGCAAGGGAATGGGTTCATCTCATTAACCACTCAAGTGTTAACTCAGCATACGCGGCATCTCGCATTCATAGTTGTACATGAGCATATGTCGACTTCCGTAACGTTCTCTGGTTTAAATTGATGCTTTCCCGCCCCCGAAAATCAGATTGGCCACATTTCAGAAAAGTTCCTCGGATTGAACGCTAACTTTTACTTCGATGCGGTAACGAAGCTTCACGAACTACTGTTCAAAACAAGATGGAGGTGAATGCTACTTTCACGAATGACACCGCAGAACTGCCCAATTGTGGACTGGAACCACATGACTTCCTTGAAGTGCGTATGAAAACGCTAATGCACCGTGGTAAAAAAATTCCGTTTAGGTCAAATTCATTCTCATCAGCGTTGTCGGCACACTAATAGGCTGCTTTGGAATATTTGGTAACATCAACACAGCCATAATTTTGACCAGGTGAGCATGTCGACTTATGACGCAAGTCAGTTAAAAATGGTGTAAGGTGCGCTTTAAATGTAACTTTTCAACATGATGGAGTCACCCTTTTTAAAAAATTTTTCTGTTTTTTCGATTTTCATAAAGGCGGCAATCAGCTATCCTTTCGAGCCAAGCAAGCGAACAGTTATGAGAAACGCTGCCTTATTAATAATCCAAAATAAGAAGAGCGTATCCGTCTGCTGAAACGCAAAGAAGAGCACAGCAATCTTTAATGACACAAAACTGATAGGAGACTATTCTAATATTTGCTCTTCTACGAAAATTACTTTATGTAAACGTGTTTGCCAATCTTACAGAGTTCCACATAACATCATAGACTATAAACGTAATTTTAAAAACCACCCATCTAACATTTTTCCCTAATGTGATACCCCCTATAAGAAGTGAACTTTCCTATGGAGCGAAATATGGGTACGGAGCCATAACCACTGTAGGTTCCTAGACACGCGATTTAATTGAAATTAAAAGCAATCAAAACACATATTCCTTCAGACCATCGATGCGAAATCCAAACAACCTATTCCTAACTGCTCTTGCCGTGTTCGACACCTGCCTTCTGGTCACCGCCTTTTTCATTTACGGGATGGAGTATATCATCGAGTATACAGCTGCCTTCGACCTTTACGTAGCCTGGTTGACTTATCTCAGGTACGTGTTCCGTAGATGTACCCCACATTGACAGTCCCAAACTGCAGGTTTGCATTCGCTATATCACACATTTCACAAACCGGTAGTGTGTATATCACCGTGACCGTAACTATTGAACGATATCTGGCCGTGTGTTACCCGCGTCGCAACAAAAAATATTGCACGTCTCATGGCTCAGCCATCACAATTCTCGGCGTCACTTGCTTTGCCATCATCTTCAACTGCACAAAGTTCTTCGAACTAGAGGTCATCCGGAATCCTGAGTGCGGCGATGGTGTTAGCTGGCAATCGTATATTCTGATGCCCAGTAAATTGGCTCAGAATCCCATATACGGCCAAGTTTACGCTCTATGGCTGACCAATGTTGTCATGGTCTTCTTACCGTTCCTGACACTTCTTATTCTCAACTCCATCATTGCGTACACTATTAAAAAATCGCTGAATAAACTAAGCGGAGAAAGCGTTACGTAAGTCAGCCCGAGTAGCTATTCCAATGAACCGCCTATTGCAGTGGCCGAAATGAGCTCAAGGAGAAGAGTAGGGAGGTCACCTTGGTGTTGATCGTCATCGTGTTTATTTTCCTGCTCTGCAATTTCTGGGGATTTGTGCTCACGCTTCTCGAGCAAATAATGGATCACCAAGTGCTCATGGTGGAACATCACGCATTTTATACCTTTTCCCGTGAAGCGATCAACCTGCTCGCCATTGTAAATTCGTCCATCAACTTTGTGATTTATCTTATCTTCGGCAAGGATTTTAGGTATGTTCGTGGAAAATTACAAGTGGAAAACCCGTGAATTCCATTTACTGATGTACGGGCATAGTTAGGACGAGTTAAGACTCTAGGGACATTGTGTGCCATAACAAAACATTGTGTGCCATGCCAGAGATTGTTCCACACGAGGTGTCAGTGTAGAAGCCGGCACTACTTCCCATCCGACTCATTTTTTCAGCCAGTTCGTCAGCTTTGCTGGTCTGACTTTCCACCAGAAACCAATGGTCACCGCGGTTTTGTTGTGTTCTCCGCAAAACCGCGATGAAATCACATAAGTGGATTTCGCTTTTCATGAAAAGCGTTCGCGCGAATCGCATCACGCAACGCATTTCGCCGATTATTTATTTTGATTAAGTACATGTTGCGAGGGAGAGACGTTATTTCAAGAACGCTCGATCGCAGAGGCGCTGAACTTGTCATGCATAGGTCAAACCATAGAAGAAAGACCTACAGCTTTTGAACGATAAACGTCAAATTGAAAGAATATCAGGAAATGAAATAAATTTGACAGCGGTCATATGTGTTCGCTTCAACGCGGAAGAAGATTTATTTCTAGATCCCGAAGTTTGGTCATCTGCATTCCCTTCCCATGACAACACAAAAACTTTTATTTCTACAGTTGCGAAAGCTCATTTTTCAATAGTTGGCTGTCGGAAGGGCCGAATTACCCATAAGTCACTTCAAGTAACTCCCCTGATTGGCCAAATTAGGCCGTGCTTGATAAACATTGCGCAAGCTGCTACTTTGAAACGTCTTTAGAGACTCGATGAGGGGACCGTTGAATTGAAATGTTGCGCTTTCAGAAAAGAGCTGGTTATTGTCTACGGATGCGGTACCTTCGGCTTGACGATCCGACTTCCAGCACAGGACAAATTCCAGTACTGGAGGCAGTTTTCAAGACGACGGCTCAGTAGAAACATGAGCCCGACAATCATGAATAGTCCCGTGTTCGCAAATGGAATTCGCTTCTTGAGGCAGGGCAGCAATAGTATACTGGTAAGATCTAACAGTCACATTAGTTTTGTCGTTTAATATAGTGCAACTAAACTGTTAATTTATATACTACGGATACTTATTTAAAAGAACCACACATGAAACATTTGTATTGCATGGGATTCCGAGCAAAATGAGGTTTTCGCCGCAGGAGCCCGAGTTTAGCGATAAAGCGTTGACTCGGCACCCAAGCTCCACCGCGGAAAGTGCTTGAAACTGTCCGCAAATACTTAGTTAAAACTCAGTCTAGATTCTGTCGGGTTGAAACAGATCCATACTCACCATATTTGTATTGCGCTGACCTTCCCAGAAATCAGACGCGATACTTGTTCAATTGAGCCATGAATCTTTTCGCCAGCTGTCGCTACTCACAAACATTTTCGTTTTCGTTGCCCTGACACGATTGTGTACCACTCGTCCAATTCCTTTCTCCTCTATTTTTTGCTGATGCACTTTCTTTCAGAAGACGTCCAATTCGAACAGTGTCCAGGCGGCGTCGCCTGGCAACAGCACATGCGGAGAGAGCATTGTCATCAACGGTCATGTCGACCAACTCAAGCCCAGTTACGGCCATGGTGAACGCGTCACCGGGTACCTCACTCCCGACTACAAGCCCCGAAGTCCCCCACCGAGCATCGACGAAGATCCGCAGTCGGTGCAGTCGCTCATTCTCATTTGATCCTTTCTGTGAAATGGAACATCCCGTTTTGACTGAGATAAATGCCCGAATGGCCAAAGCCACATTGTTTGCAGGAAGCCGCTCGTCATCGCCGCCGGCCCAGTATGCGTAATGAGGGAAATGAAAAATTAGTGTGCGACAATGCCGAAATGAATGCCCCATGCGTGCACCATCTGGCACCCGTTCGAGTAGAGAATTGGTGACCTTCGCGGAACGGTCAAGCACAAACAAGATGAAACACATAGCGGTTCCATATCATCATTGGCCTCCGTAAATACATAAACATGCTGAGAAAGCGTAGGCGATTTGCGCGAAAGGTGTACGACCCTGGGGTAAATATTACCTGTTTTCCAAATGATTAATTTTAGAATGTATGCGTACTACGATAAGAAGAGATACATGATTGGGCAAATTCCTAGTGGGCCAATCAGTAGTAGTTCATTTGGTGTACACGTTAAATGTACAACCGAGATAGTCTTACATCATTTACTGTTGTTGATGCGCTATTTTAATTCGTTCCCGCGATTTGTACCGCGCCCGAGGTTCCGCTGCCTTGTTGTCAGCGTCATGTGCGTGCGATTTTGAGAATTTGACATTTCTCAAGAGACCAAATACTACCTATGGATCGCTGTTTACCGAAATATACAACTGAAATTTTGGACAAAGCGAGTGTCAGGAAAAAAACGGTTAATCAACAGTAGTACCTATCGATTGTCTCATTTCGTCGGAACACTTAGCTTTGTACTTACCGGTTTTTTTCCGACATCATTGTTCGTTTTCTCATGTGCTCGCACCTATTCTTCAGACCAGCTCACAACATCATTGCTCTTTGGTGTGAAATAGGACGACCCACAGAGTTGCGGATAAGACAGAATCCTTTTGGTACATATTGAACATACCCCCTCACCTACCTTAACATACCCTTACAGCCGAATAAAATGCCTGTATATCGCATATACTATGTTCTTCCCATTTGTCCCCAGTTGTCAGCGTTTAAGCAAATTAAGCTCCGGAAGCGGCCCAAAGCCTCGGTGTTTGATCAGTGAAAAAATTCACTATCTCCTTGCCGATACAAACGAGTTTATCGTGGTGTTCGCATGTTTCAACTTGTAACTCTTCCACTTGTGCACGAACAAATGACGATCCCCGTTATAAAGCGGCTGATATGAGGTGCTGATTTGCATGAGCGCTGAAAATACGATGTAAACAGCCGATCGGTTGCACTGCACTTCTCGATGCATGCATTCCTCGCTCCACCTCCTCTTCGAAAATCGCATATTCAAAACGACACCTTGTTGTGCTCGCGCACGCAAGCCACCTCGCACTCACTTTGATCGCGTGGATCAGTTTTGCATTGTTGGTGAAAACGATATTTTCCGCGGGTTTCCCCTTCTGAGCGAGAAGGCGGCACTTGTGGCTGCTAATCCCAACTGTGCGCCTTTGGCCCTTCGACGTATTTGGTGCAATGTTTAGGCGCAGCCACGCAACCAGCGGGCGGCTCACACATTTACATAATTGTACACGATCTCGCCCGACGCGGAACAGAATAGATGCAATGCCTCATATGTGTCCCAAGGAGGATGTTATTGTCTCCATCCGGAGGAGGTGATCCCCGGAGAACGAACTGGCTTCCGACCCACCCCGTGCGTCCCCCTCTCCCCTAATTTAAACGATATCTACTGCCTTTGTGGTTGTCTGTGTTGTAAACAATCGGGAACGCTGTTAGACGTCACTAGAGCCGATCATTGTGGAAATTTGGAGACAAAATAGGACATCTATCAAAAACAGGGAGGGTCCAAATTTGCCTCCTCCTTGTTTCTTCTGACGTCAGTTCGATTGTCTCCAGCATGATTTGGTTTTTTTGTCGTATTAGCCGGAGACTTTTATCATTCGATAACGGTGTATACCCTTTCCGATCCTATACTTAGTAAAGTGGTACCTGTACAATTAATGGAATTCTTTGAAAACCGTTAACATTAAAGTATCCACCTCTCTATATTGAACTGCACAGCCTCTCAACGATCACGTTCACGTGTAAAACATTCAGTGACGTTATTCATTTCATTCCTCCACCGTTCCGCAAATAATTTTGAATATTTCAAGGGTTTTTTAAGTCTTTCATAATATTGTGTTGTTAAACGTACACTATATCGCATTTTTTAGTATAGGTGTACTGATCACAAGAGTTCCAAAACATCATGTGCGTTTTCTGTTTGGCATTACTATGTCAACACAACTCAATGATAGTTGTTAATCATATTGGATGCCTTTTGATTGTAAATTAATGAAAATTCGCCAGGTTCATTAGACCGAGATAATGAGTTTATTTATTATAATTTATTATAATAATTTAATTACTGTTTTGGGTAGCCGTTCTCATAACAGATATGACGTGGCTGAGTGATGGATCTTGTTGAACAACGCAGTAAAAAAATAATCGGTAATTCTCGAAAATGAGATTTCAAATACCTCTGAAAGGTGTGGAAGAGGTCAACGAATCGTGCAAAGAGGACAGGCGAAGGTTTAAAAGTTACCCGACCTTTCATGTGAGAGGTCCCATATTCTGCAGATAAAGCTTTGTAGCATTTTCCAGATAAAACTTCTCAACTAGATGCAGATATTACTTCCCGATTGATAATTCAATTATACGTTGTTTGTTATTTCGAAAACACCACTGCAATGTTGTGACCGAACCTGTTCGGCTCCACCCAGGGAGCACTGCAAAGCATCCAGCTACTTTCATTATTTTGCCGGAACATCGCTTCCGCACTGCGCTTCTCATCTGTCAAGCATGTTGTTGCTAAGATTGCGGTAATCCCTATAACCCATTGAAGGTAATCGTGTGGGGATTATGGAAAGTACTGTTTATACGCAATGTGCTGTTTGTTTTGGACGCCCAAATATTTCTGGGAACGGTGAAATTTTGAAACACTATTGAATGAACATTGTTCCTTCTTTATTATTTTTTACATTGTTCTTTTCGTCCTTTTTATCAGTTATTTCCGCAATAAATCGGCATTCATGTATTTGCGCCACAATTCTTGAAGGTTTATTAATAGCGTTCAGAGTAGGACTTTCGGTGGAGCACTTATTCGCTCGTGTACGCCACCCTTAAACAATATGGAAACAGGTCCACACAGCCATAAACATGTCCTTATTTGGCGGGGAGCTGTTTACAACAAAGGGCAAATCCGCGAATTTAAGGCCAAAACACAGTCCAGTTCGTTTACATTTTGTTGCCATCAAATAGAAGTAGTCAAATTTCTAAACTACCGAAAAAATGCATATAAGTGCCTCTGCGGTAAGAACCATGTTCTGTCGCGGTGTCGTGGAGTCCGAGAATGTGCGTAGTTGTCGAAGGTTCCCCGTTTTCTAAGATAAGTGGCCCAAAAAGACCGAAAATCGTTTACCATACATGCGAACTGAACTTGAACAGCTGCAATCAAATTATTTCCTGCAATTTTCTGGATGTACTTATACGGAAGGACTATGCTCGGGGCCGTTGTTATTTGCGGTACTTTCAAGGCGCTGTTCCTCATAATCTTTATCGCTTATGCTGCCTGTCTTGTGGTGTGGTCGAACTTCGATATATCAGACAACAAATATTACGTTGGGGTGCAGTCGCACTTCCCGGTTACCCTACATTTTTGATATATCTTCTTTCTACGCAGGTACCAGCAAGTTAAGAAAAGTCTACCTAGAAAGCAGTACCCTTCCGTGACACTCAGACACGCGGCCTACCACTGACCATGTTTTTCTACGCTCCTGTTTCTGGCAAAGTCGATGGCGTCATTGAAGACGCTTGCCGAAGCACGTACATGAAGACCGCAGATTGTTTCGAATTCCATGCGTCGGCAAGCAGGGCAACCACTTCGTGAATCAATCATATAATTCATACGTTCGTAACCAGTAACTCACGAACAGACACTTATCACAGGCTATCCACCAGTCAATGTTTTCATCTGAGTGGAGGACGGTTGTTAATTAACGCCGTCGTTGTTCTTGACCATTTTGAAGATTTGCTTACTTTCTTGCTTCCCGCGTAGTTCGCATGTCGCACATAGTCCAGATACCTACATAGTTGCACTATGTCGCGCGCAGCCTTGCGTTGTGCACGAGAAGCACAAAACGAGTTTGTTTCAAATAGCTCCCGTTCCCGCGCGCGCTTTGTCAGATGTTCCTTTGGCAGGCGTCAAGGCAACCAAGGTTGTCAAGCTTCGTTCATTCCGTGTCCCTCGAGAAAGAGGTGTTGGTGATACATAGTAGCAAGGGATATGTTTGGAAATGTGCCACTCGACGATCCACTTTTCAGGTTCCGAACGTGGACATTGGGACTCACCGTCCGCAAACCACCTCCATCATGTCACTTTTAAAATCGGTATGTTTTCTTTGGTTTTAATATTGTAAATATCATAATGTCTACAGCGCCCCTTTCAAATAGCGATGCTCGTCCTCCTTAACGGCTTCACCATGTCCTCCATCATCATCATTTGGCCAGAACGCGTCATCCTGGTTTTGGTCTGTCTCAACTCAATAATGGTCGGTCTCGCAATCATTGGGATTATTGTCCGAGTGCAGCAGCTCCTCGCGGGAAACTTCGGCATGAAAGTGACTTACTCTACTTTCAAACACTTAAATAAATGCAGTCATTTAGGTAATAGCAGTCGTCTTCCTGTTGCTGCAATGTTGCGATTTTCTCGATTCCTTAACTGCTCCCAAGACGCGCAGCCGCCTCTACAACACCTCTTCATGGTACATAGCCTGGATCTTCTTTACTGTTCTGGTCACGGTCCTTGAACTTCGCATTCTCGTTGGAATCTGGTGCGATTTAATTGCGCAAGACGAGGAGCGAATGAAGCCCGTTCTTCCACCATCCTACAGCGTGTGCGTTATTGAACAAGGTGCCAGCGATCTGTTGCCACCGACCTACGACGAAGCTCTCCGCCTGAAAGCTGCACGACGTACGCAAATAACCCTATGTCTCATTATTACTGTGGAAATATTTCAGAAAGTGATAACGGATCTCCACTTTCTCTTGAAGTGATCGTAGAGGAGGGCGAGTCTGAACCGGTACATCCAGTATCTTCCAACTAGCACCTTAACTTGCTATTTCAGAACAATCAAATAGTGCTAAGGTGCGAGGCACTCGATGAATCGAATCAAGTGCGGCAGTCGGTATGAGAAACCCGCTGCTCAAATTCACCTATACGGTGAAGCCATTCTGGTTGTACTTCTCTGATTGTACATAAGATTGTTCATTGTTTCAGTGATTAGGTGTTTTTGCCAAACAAGATGAAGGTTTGAAATAAAGGTCATAAGTGTCATCGATTTTTCAGAACATATGTTGTCAACGAATCTACATAGAAGGCCACATTCACTCTTATCTTCATTTCAAGAGCTCAGAAATAGGATTGCGCTGTGATGTAAGATCTACCATTAAGGATGTTCGTCGCGACCATAAGGCCGGTCAACATTTAAAGATTACTGCTTAACTAGCAAAGAAGGATGCATGGAGATCAATTTATTCACTGATCAAGTGTTTCATAGAAATCGTGTTTTTCTATTTGTTTCCTTAGGGCATGACTGTATTCAACCGTCTCTTCCGATTCATCTTCATCACGTTGGAATCCGCCATTTAGTCTGGTGACACGCGGGGCTTTAACTTCGTCGCATATCTTGTCTAGAACTTCTGGAACAATGTACTCGGTAATGTCGATGCGTGGCAGCCTTTGCTGGAACTGTTCGATCATTTGATGTGCCTGTAACAAAAGAACTAATATGCTCAGGTGTTACGCATCAAATGCACCCTTTTATAGTTTCCGCGCTTGGCATTGTGAATTATGATGACTGCGTAAACATCGCCTATTCTCAAGAAGTTCTCCGCTTTTGGATCATCCGTTAGAGCTGTTAACCGTCGAAGCGCTTCTCCGGGATCGTTCTCGTAAATCCTACAAAAGTACCTCCTGAATTATATGCTGAATGGAAGGATTCATACTCTCTAATTGACAAGAAGTCCTGAATCATCCGAATACGACTGTCCAGTTCGTTCCGTTTTTCACTCAAATATGCGTCATGGTTCTTATCGAGTGCTCGATTAAGATGTCGAACCGCTTCAGCCAGAGCAATCGCGGTCTTCTCGTAGTCATGGTACTCTTCTAACTCCACTTCAGCGCAGCTCTCAAAGAAACCTGCTAGCGAGTCATATGCTCCTGCTTTGGAGTAGAATGTCTCGATGTGCTTCATGATGCTGGTGTCCTCCTTCCAGTTAATCGTCTGAAGATAGTTCCCCGCCAGGCGGTATATGTCTTTGTTTCTTGCAGTATTAGCGAACAAAATGATCTTCGGAGTGTCTCCAGACTTGATAAGAGCTCGCATGGCCTAATGAGTAATGTGTATTACAGCATAGCGTGGTCTACCGGGTGCCAACCTCTATTTTGTTCCCAGCCTGCGCAAACTTCTTTGCCGCGTAATGATAGTTAGACTGCTGTAAGCAGCATTCAGCAATCTTCTCCAGAAGCTTATTTCTTTCAGATGTGTTTGGCATTGCTTCTGCAAGGAATTGCCATTATCACGGGAACGTTACAGTTAAATTTACCTTTTGTGGGTGAAATGGTCTCTGCGAAGTCTTCCGTTAAAGGGACGTTGGTCCTCCTGCATAGTTCGATAGCCTCGGCGTACTAAATGACACGATTGACATGATGAAAGTTACCTGGAGACCTACACTCTTAGCGTACGCAAGCAGTTGCGCAGACTTCTTGTACTGCTGATTGTTGGCAAAGAATTCCGCCGCTCTTTCCAGCACTCGCGGATCAGACGTTTCGTCCAACTCTTTTGCTATAAGATCAAGTGCACTAAATTGATCGGTTTTGAACGCCAAATCCAACGCCCGGCCTATCATTCCAGCCTGAAAATGTATTATAATGGAACATTGATCGCAGTTATAATTTATAATGTACCTTGTGATATAGCATGACGGCCTTATCGGCGTATCCCGGCATGTCTTCGTAATACTTTGCCGCTTCCACAAGGTCGCTTCCTCCTGCCAGTAGCGACAGATTCGCTAGTTGGTCGGACATGTCGTGCTCGTAAAATACTTATTATGCGCAAAAAAATCGCATGACATTTTTATAAAATTCATTGGGACAAGCAACGTCAAAACACTTACAACCTTTTAACACAGACTACTACACTGGATAAATTTGTTCAATTGCACGTTTTATGATTCAGTGAGAACGAAAAATCATGTTAGAAGCTGCCCCATAGCTCTAATTAATAGTTGGAACTTATCTTTGCCAGGCGAATTGCACTGCTGTACGCTTGAGCCTTTGTAAAGAACTCGACTGCCCTTGGCATGTTGTTGTGAGCCTCGAAATGTCGTGCCAGATGATAACAAGCTGCGCGGTCGTTTTTCTCAATTGCCACTTCAGCTGCCTGTAAATTACACATGAGCCATACATGATCGAGTTGGACCAAAAAAGTTTTGCTTTCTTTTCTGATTTTTTTGTGCTCGTAACTTTTTGGGAAACCAAGCAAAAGCAATAAATATATCCAGAAACATCAGATTTGCTCATCATAGGAGCGGGAAAACGCACCGCTTCGACTTGCTTGCTGTAGCACAGAATCCGGACGACTGAGAGGTAATCGTTAGCAGCGTTGTAGTAGTTAATGGCTCCTTCGTACTCACCAGTGCTTTCCAAAAACTGCGCCCACCATTTCTGGAGATGCGGATCACGGTGTCGCTTGAGATATTCTTCTAACAGTTGAGAGTCTTCGAACAGCATGCGGGGGATTTCGAACTGGTGGGTTTGGGACCGCTCGAAACTGAAAACAATTTGTGTTGCCTTCGATTTCTTCGCACCTTTAATCATTTATTTAGGCTCAAGTACGCAGCCGTACACGGATGTACTCTACGTCTAGTACGTTGCATTGTAATTCTCCATTTGATGAAATAAACCTACTATTTTATTGCTTCGTCCATATTTCCTATTCCTTCTTGATACTTGGCGTATCCGTAGCACGTGTTTCGTAAATGAATGCGATCCACCCGCTCTGCCACCTGGAAAGCATCTCTCCATTTATTTTGTGCTTGATATAACTTGTTAAGCAAGTCATAGCGACCCACTGTTGCATATAACAGCTCTGCTTCTTCCTAAAATTAAAAAGCAAGGTTCATTTCCAACATCGATCTGTTCTACAGTACCACAAGGCCAAGCTGAATTGCCAAGACTGCGACCTGCTCCTCTACAGATGATCCCGATTTCATCGCTTTCCGCAGCGCTCTAGCTCCCCTTGCGTGACCCATGTTTCCAAGGCACACGGCAGCTACGTCCAAGCGTCTGGTCTTCACACACATGTGCGCCATGTGCTCCCATACACTTTCACTAAAGAAACAAAGAAATTGTTCGCTATACGGTCTGTACTGTTCTCACCTTTTTATGAACTTGATAGCCTTGAACGCATTATCAGTCTGCCCAATTTTGAGATAGAAACTGAAGTTCAACATTGCTTCGGTTGTTGCGGGATCAGACCCATCGATGCTGACAAACTCGCGCAGTGTTCTACGAAGGAGCAGATGGGATAGACTAACTTCAATGTCTAGGTCGTCCTCTTCATCACTATCGCTCTAAATGTCGAATATAGTAGCATCGGATTTCCTTACATACATGTGCCCATATCTGAAATCATGACAACCAATTATACGACACTACCTTCTTCAGGAAATACATGTAGGGAACTGCGACAGTCAGCAACGAATCAACCTTAAGTGGTTTCGAAATGCGATCTTGAATTTGAATGCCATATTCCGAAGTGACAAACATGGACATAATGTAGTTCGGCCCCTAAACAGCATGTTGAAATGTTTCTCTCACCCAATTTACCATCTCGGGATTGACGTGATTCACTTCACATACAAGAAACCTTGGATCCCGTTGATCCCACGCATGCCTTCCAGGATTGTGTTCTGGCATTCGAAACCGGCTTTTGTCCTTTTCGATCTTTCTGAATTAGCCAATCTAAACGTATTATCAAATTCCGTTTAAATACCTCGCCGCTGCGGTCTTTGGCCTTCTATCGTTAGTGGTGCTCATCTCAGCTTCGGCTTCATAAATTTGTACGTCAGTAGCTCCAGTGGCAACCGAAAAGTAGCCAAGCGTGTCCGTTTCGCCGTCCCACACAAACAGTCTATCGTCCAGTTCGCCATTTGTCTTAAATGTCTGTCATTATCGCGACCGAGTTCGACTGTCCTTACGTTGTACACGGTGCAGCTGACTCTGTTTCCCAGGCGGTTCATCCTGATAAGAGCAAATCTATCAAAGCTGGGTACGCTCTCTACGACATATTTGGAGTTGAATGGTTGTGTCACGTCTCTGAAATTTTCTGCTAAAATTTCCTTTTTTGGTTTATATTTTCTACTTTCCAGAAATGTCGAAGATCCGAATAAATCCATTAGTCGTTCCAGCACACATCCACCGGTCGTTGATGTCCATCATCACGGGGTCACCCTCCATTTCCGGGAAGTTAATGACATTTTTAACAGTTCCCTATAACAGGAATTTGTTATCGTTGTTATTCTTTTCTGTTTTAAATCCACCTGAAAGGTGCGCACATTAATCTTGTCGCTTTCAAGTGTGTAGATATTTTGTAGTCCAATTGCGGCGTCCTTTGGAGAACACTTGAAGGAGAAGATAAAGTTGAAGGAAACGGGGCTTGTAGCGTCGCTGATTTCGTAGACGAATACCTAATAAATTGTTGCAGTTAGCTTTAGAAATAAATAAATTGAGCAGGAAAGTCACATAAGTTGCTGTAATTTACTTTTATTATCGTTCCCCTGTCTGTAATTTTGCATTAGGTTAAAATTTGTGTGTCAACTATTAAAGTCACAAGCAGACTGATATGTAATATTGGGCAACACTCCCTCTCTCTGCTAGAATTTCCGATGGAGGAAGTTATGTAGTAGATATGACTTGTTGTTTACATAGTAATCTATCTTCTCAGAAGATACATCATTCACATGTGTAAAAAATGTAAAATACATATACCCTAAAAACATGCCTTCGAAGTGACCTTGGCTTGCAACTGTGATAAACCATGCAGAGGTGTTCAATCACGTTCATAATAGCAGCATGAATTTATGCGAGCAAAACAAAATGCTATTGATTTCAATCTGATTTTGAATGAAGCAAGTAATTGGATTGGAAAGTTAACATTATTCATAAAACGTTACCTCATCAGCGTTCCATAGCAGAAAGTTTTTCAAAGCAATATAGAGACCAATGGGAAAAATGGAAAGACGAATTTCCTGTGCCTCAGGTGGGTCGGCTTGTAAGTTTACAAATGTGAGAGACTGCTGTCCTGTTTGCATGAGCGAATACTAAAATAAGCAGATGCAATCAAGATAAGAAGTGAAATTCCTACTGGAAGATTGCAATGTGTGAGGACACTCTGTTCGCTAAACAGAGTGACCGAGTGCCCAAAGTTCACTGCCAAGGCGTTTGTCACCTTGGACCAGCAGATTGTCATGATCTAAAATTAGAGCAGGTTAATCTTATTACTAAACGAGTATTCATTTACAGGTAAATCAGCAGCAATAGCTGATTGAAGCTTCCACTGACGATCAATGGCGTCGTCGTTTCCGGCAATGCGGCGTTTCCACGTGGCTAACTTGCACGACTGAGTGGCTCCGGTAATACAGTCTTTGCGTGGTGAATATGACACGGTTATGATAAAGTCGTCCGGATCAAAGCCCTTGTCCGGCAGAAGCTTTACGATAGCGTTGTCCTCGTTCACAAGATCCCACAGTCGTATTTCCTTTTCACCATAGCTCATTGCAATAAGGCCATTGCCAACGTCGGTAGCTTCAAAGAAGACTCCTTTTCCACTCAGTTTCACCTTAATCGTCACTGAATCACGACCACTTATAACTTTTTTGTACCCTTAATTTCTCCGTCGCCTTGACGTCATCCCCTGGGCACACAAGCTGGTAGAACATCATATCGGCTGTTAGTATAAGGATGAGGTTTTCTGCAGTATTGAAGAGCACCTGTTTTGCAACATTCTCAATCTGAACAGGGAATGCTCAGTTGTATATCTACCTAATGCTACCTGGTAAACTTTGTTCCACAAGCCTTCGGTAGTGACAACAAAGATATTTCCTTTCTTTGTTCCTGCTATAAATGCGCATTCCACCGTAGTAATTTCTTCTCTTCCCGCTTCCTTTGCCTTTGGAATAATGAGGCTCTAAATGTCAACATAGTGCAACCTGCTTCTAATACTTACCGTCCTCTCCTTAGTTTTGATCACTTCATCGAAGAGATTCTTGTCCCCTTCATCGATATCCCCACTTGTTTCGTCATGGATTGTTGCCGGTTTTGTTTTTGTTTTCCTAAACCGTTTGTACCACTATCGCCATTGAATTATGCTGCTTGTTTTACCTTTCCGTTACTTTCTGACAGCAGCACATAATCTCATCGCCAATTGAGAAAATGTGATTTGTTCTGTTGAGTTTCCCGCTCTTATCGTCCACCTCAAACAAAGATATCTCTCCCAGGCGATGCGCTACAAAGAGCACAGTGCCTTCCGTGTTCCATAGGCACGAGACAATTGGTTCATCCGATTCTTCACTTCTTATTACGCTTTCTAAAGGCATACTGCTATTCACGCTTGTATTATCCTGTCTTAGTCAGCATTTCGGACTAAACTCCTGTGAAGAGTTTAGTTTGCTCTACACACTGGCGTGAAATAACAATATTTTGTTATGGTCGTTTATGGAAGAATGATTCAAATAGATAAAAGAACTCCATGCATTGGTTTCAGGGAAAACTCTGCTGTGGTGAACAAGACGAGAAAACAAAGCATGACTCACCTTCATTACGCTGTACGTCAAACAGCGCGGCGACGCCATTTGTCCAACCTACAGCTATAATTGGAAGCACGGGATTCCAAGTGAGCGATGATATGCGCGCATGACGCTCGCAGTTGTACACAGTCTTTGATTTTCCACCCTAAATCACACAAGATTATGGGTTGAATCATAAGCTGTCCGGCTGAAGCATGCTGGATAGAGTAATTTTAAAATGAGGTTAAACGCATTCGCGGGCATCATGAGGTGCTTTGTGCCGTGCTGCCTACCAATACTTCGATACTTTGACGAGCCCAATGCAAAACAAATTCGTTTGCCAGCTAAGGTAGATAACATTCAGCTGTTGTCACTCAAAAACAATTCGATGAAAACCGACCTTTTTTGTGAAGAAATTCACTTCACCACCAGTCGCATCGCAATAGGAGGCAACAGCAAGAAGGTCGCGCTGTTCGTGCCATTGAAGAAGTGAGTTCTCTCGGGGATCAACATTTGGAAGCGCTTCTCCCACACGATCTTCCACCAACACGGCCATCGGTTTACGATTGTTGGCGCCGGGTGGCTATTATCGTGTGCACGAGGGTCCGCGCGTCTTGTGGGCCACTGCGTTGTCATGACGACTTCGTACGAAGCGATTGAGACGAAATGACCTTTGCAAATACTTCACTATTTTAACTACTATATAAACACAAAACATCTGTCTAGCTACCATTGGAAGGGAGGCGCACATCTAAGTCTCACAACCACACTCACATAAAATATTGTTTAACAGAAAATTCTTTGAGTTATTCAATTGTTTTATTTAAATCAAAGGTAAAATAAGATATGTTTTTTCAAAGAACAATTCTTTTGGTGTGCAAATCGTACCTCGAGAGGCATCATCGGAGTGACTGCGTGAAATCCAAGGGTTTACACTGCATGATATGACAATTACACCAATGATGGCTTGCCGAATCATGTCAACAATTCATGCTGTTTGAAGCGCTTCTGTAACTTATGGAAACGACGGAAAGAGGAAGTGAACGTGAAGTGCAGCGTTCCATTGATGTTATCGATATCTCATTCATTATCAGTCATTTAAGGAAAAACTGCGTATTTGTGGTTTGACTGACATTGAGATCTGTGTGTGTCACGTGATTGGGCGTGCGCTGTGTAATAAAAATTAGTAGATCACAACATTTGATACCCAGAAACGTGCAGTGCTCACGCAACGCTCAGAGAAAGACCGTCAAGATCATAAAAGCGATCTGACAGGTGCTCAATTTTGTTCCCTCTTTCGGCGTTCCGGAAGGTCTTAGAGAGTATTTCTTTTTGCGGTTTCAGCTGCGCTGTTTACAGGACAAGAGGTGTTGTAAAGAGTGAACTCCTTCAGACAAATATATTCTATCACAGCCACTCATTTAATTTTGTTCTTTCATGTTCTATTTTGTTCTACTATATGGCGCCCAAAGCTTTCCTTTTATTTTTGCTCTCTTAACCTCGAACGTATTGCGTCCCTAGCGGTCAACGCATACAGCTGTTCACCTTTCGTCTATGTGACAGACACTAATATTCTGTGTAAAAACTATACACCGTTGTGATTCCCGAGATCGAGGCGCGAAATGATCGAGAACAATGTGGATGACCTGCTCTCGGCCCACGATCGGGATGATAGTGGCCACTCCCAACCCACGTGCATTTGACTTGCGGAGCTTTCCCGAAAATTCCACAATAGCCTAAGCGCATAAAGTTTAAAGAGTGTTTCAGTCAAATTATGTCTGCTTCGGTTGCTGAGCAAAGTGGAGGAGTGGAGGAGCTCCTCAACGCTAACCTGAAAGGAAAGGACCTTGAGGAGGTGTACCGTATCCTCTATGGACGTATTCTAAAGTAAGCAAATTCTTCTTCTATACTTTGGTTGGATATATGCATTCAGGCCGCTCGAATTCTGTACTGATCTCACAAAGTTTGCTGCTGAAAACAACATTCAACTGGCTGGATATGTAATTGAAGCTGCCAAGGAGCAGCTGCGTGCTCCTCGAAAGGTGCGCATCGCTGCCATCCAGAATTCCATTGTGGAAGAGACAACAGCTCCGATCGCACAGCAACGGGAAGCGATTCATCGTCGCGTAGGGCAGATGATCGAGATCGCCGCTCAGGGAGGCGCAAACATCATTGGCCTTCAGGAAGCATGGAGTAAGGTTTCAGGCATACTTTAGTGCCATAATCGTTATCTGTTGCAATTTACTGCGGAATGTTGCGGACATTAGGGAAGACATGAGAAACACCTGACGCCCCGACGTCAACAAATTATCAGTGGTGCGGTGCTTGAGAATCAAAATTGAAAATTTTCTTGTATACATGTAGAAGGAAATAAGGTAATGCCAGGAGAACGAAACAAAATTCAAGCTACTTCGCAAATTTATTTATAGCGGTAGGCTCCTCTGTTCTCCATTTGTGATGGTTAGTCTTACGCGCACCCGACCGCAGTTATACTCTCTCCAACTTTTAGTAAACCTTTAAAAAGATCATAAACCCTGACGTGACAGCAGCAATCGCAATATAAAAAGGCAAAAACAATGAGAGTAGGCTATAAAATAAACAATTTTAGCAATGCCTTTTGCTTTCTGCACTCGTGAGCGCCTGCCGTGGACCGAGTTTGCGGAATCTGCAGAGCATGGTCCCACCACGAAGTTTTTGTCTCAATTGGCAAAGAAGTACGGCGTTGTGATCATCTCGCCGATCCTTGAACGCGATGAGTCAAGGGACGACGTCATCTGGAACACCGCTGTTGTCATCTCGCACACTGGAAACGTGCTCGGAAAATCCCGAAAGAATCATATTCCTAGGGTTGGCGACTTCAACGAAGTAAGCCTAGAGAGAAAATCTTTTATGCAACGAAATTTGTAGTCTACGTACTACATGGAGTCTAATCTTGGACATCCGGTCTTCGAAACCGCCTTTGGAAAGATCGGAATCAATATTTGTTACGGTCGACATCACCCTCAGAACTGGTTGATGTACGCCTTAAACTCGGCTGAAATCATCTTCAACCCTTCCGCTACGGTCAATGGTTTGAGGTACAATAGACATTAGGTGAAAATGCACAAAGAGCCATTCAGTGAAACCCTTTGGGGAGTTGAGGCGCGAAACGCAGCCATTGCGAATCACGTGTTCACGGTTGCCATTAACCGAGTTGGCACTGAGTTGTTCCCAAATGAGTTCACGTCCGGTAACGGGCAGCCTGCACACAAGGACTTTGGTCATTTCTATGGAAGCAGTTACGTCGCTGCACCAGACGGCACCCGTACTCCAGGCCTTTCGCGCACGCAGGACGGAATTCTGATTACAGCAGTCGATCTCAACCTATGCCGACAAACCAAAGATTCTTGGGGATTCAGGGTAGGAAACATAATGCAAATGCACAAAGTAAACATTGTTTAGATGACACAACGATTGGATATGTACGCTGAGAAGATTTCTGCCGCCGCTGACCCTGAATATCGTCCTCACATCATCAAGGAGCACTAGATAGCTGAACAATTTATTGTATGGCTTTGCTATATGTAATGATACGGAATAGACAATAAATGGGTAATAGAAGGCTACAATATTTAGAGCAGTATCAAGACATATGACTTTGTTTATGATGCCCTATCATATAAAAATGAAACTTAAAATCAAAGATAGACAATTATTGCGTTGTAACCAAGGTAGAGATTTCTTCACCAGTGTGCTGCTTAGAAGACACAAGAGTAGCACAAAATGATAGAACGCGGAAATGAAAGGAACGTTTTTTCTACATTACAGCTTGTCGCGACATGAAACAATCGGCGCAAAGACCTTATAAAGGACTCAAGTTTCCAACCCATTTGCGCTAGACTACACATCGCCGTGTACGTCATAACAGCAGTCGCTACACAAATATAAACAGGGTGTTCCACTGCGAGCGGCCCTGCTTGTTATTGCCATGTCTCTTTCCGCTAACACCAGGGAGTTCGTCGGGAACTTACATCCGAGCAATCTTCGCTACCTATTTTACTTGGTATCTGCGAATGAAACTTCATACTATTCGGTCGAAGAAGTACCGGATTTCATCACTAAGGTGGGCTATTCACGTGAAACTTCTTTTCAAAATAATCTGTTCAGGTCTCTGGGTGGTTCCTCATCTTGCTTCTTCTAGAATTTGTTGTGATCTGGATAAAGGGACACAAAGAAAGCTTTGCTTACAATGATACAATAACGTCGATATCGGCGGGTCTCTTCCAGCAACTCTTAAAGTATGCCACGCGAAAGTCTTTTACAATAAGACAAGTATTGATAGAATCGGCGGAAAGACCTCGTCCCTGGCGTGTTACATTTACATTTACGACAACTACCGACTTGTGACTATGCCTATTGACTGGACGTTCACATGGATTGTCGCCTTTTTCCTCCAAGACTTTGCCTATTACCTCGGCCACAGAGCTATTCACGGTACGGGCATTCCAAACCACAAAATCGCGATTTTAGAAGAAACATTCCAGAAGCGGGCATATTCTGGTCTTTTCACCAAATGCACCACAGTTCTCAGTATTACAATTTGTCCACTGCCCTCCGCCAAGGCGCCATTCAGGAGATCGGCGTCGCTTTCTTCGACTGCCTGCAAAGCTTCGTCGTTCCGCCTCCCATGTTTCTAACACACAAGCTTCTAAACACAGTGTATCAATTCTGGATTCACACGGAAATGATTCCAAGCCTTGGTCCATTGGAACTGGTATTGAACACTCCTTCACATCACCGAGTACATCACGGAAGAAATCCGTACTGCATTGACAGAAACTACGGAGGAACGCTGATCATCTGGGACCGCCTATTTGGCACCTTCACGCCCGAACGAGAAAATGAAAGACCAGTATACGGCCTGGTGGAAAATGTCAAAAGTTTCAATCAACTCTGGCTCCAGGTAACCATTACTAAACACAGGCTCTGTAAGAAATTACAGTTCTTCGAGTTCAAAGCTCTCGGATGGGATAAAGGTCGTCTGAAAGGAAGAGGAGGAAATCCACTCTTTCCGGGCATTGTTAACAAGCTGAAAGCGATATTTTTTCCTGCTGGATATTTTCCCGGTATAAGAACTTATCAGTTCTTCCTATGGCGCACAAAGTGGAACACAGAAGAAGCCATCCCACGCATCGAGAAAAAAGTTATAAAATATAATCCGCACCTTAGTGCTCAGCTAAAATGCTACACATTCGTGCAGTTTGTGGTTTTGGTATTCGAGTACTACAGCTTTATCAAAGTGCGCCAGGCACTCCCATGGATTGAGTTCGCAATATACATGACGAACATGATATTGACTATCCAAATAATAGGAATGTTCTTCGATCACCAGTAAGAACTAATAACACCACGTAAAACACCAAGAACTTTCAGCAAACTAGCCCGCAAACTGGACCTAATTCGACTGTCTGTCACCATGTTACATTCAATACTTACCTCCAACTGGCCATTACTGACAATTTCATTGCTATCCGGATGCTACTTGACAACATTTATAATATTATAATTATCCTTCCACGATAATATAATTATTTACCAGCATTGCGTCTCAACACCTCTCCTGGTGTAGGTAGGGGACGAGATTGATAAAGAGCTCCTGAAGCAGTTGTATCGGCACCGCTGTTAGCGGATTTGTTCGTTTCTAAGCCACGACCCCATCCACCAACTGGAACGTGATCACCATAAGCTGCAGGGTCCATAGGATCGATTCCCTTACGCTTTGCTCGCACTAAAATTACAAATGAAATTCGCTCATGATGTTATTCTCGGGTAAAAATGTAGGGTACCAAAACTGCTTACCAAGCTTTTCGCGTTCACTGAGTTCTTTCCTTTCCTCCTCTTCGCTGTCATCGTCATCTGACTCCGATTCACTATCATCGGACTGCTCAGAAAGCTAAACAATTATAGGAGTATAATTTACATTACGCAAAAAACGAACCATTCGCTTTCGAACATGTGTCCCTGGTCTTGGTAGTAAGCCGTTCCAGTTCTCGCCTCGCGATTTTAGCTCTACAATATTGTGCAGTTAATTAATATGGGAAAATATATGCCACATTGATTACCTCGAGAAATATTCGGACCTGCTTCTCCTATCATTGCTCGAGGGTGTCGCGGCGACAGCCAACAAACATCATCAGTTTTTGGGCACCAGTAATAGTGACGAGCACAACCTGGATCATACACTTCTTTCCAACCTTCCGGCAGTGGGTACAGTCGCAACATCCGAGCTCGGCGTCTCATGTACTCGTCAGGCAGACAGTTTTCCGGAGTGCCATCTAGCCAATTATCGTAACAGAAGTCGAGGCAGATATGGTAGGGATTCCATTTGTTCGGACATCCAGGTGCACCTGATCGATGTGTACTTTCGGGACCGGCTGCACGTCTAAGATGCTCTGGTGCCGTCTCCGTTCCAGTTTTTACGGGAAGCGGAATATCGTAATTCTCAGCGATTACTTCCTCTTCTGGTTCTTCGCCTAAACAGTAAAATCGTAATAATTGAATGATAGTTACGACTTACGCTTGTTAACGATGCCTCGTTTCTGAAGACGTGCAAGAAGTGCAGGTGGCAGGGACATATCTTTACTGAAAACAAGATAGCAATTAACCAAAGACACTAAAATCCATACGAATCGAAATCATTCGTGACGCACGTTAGTAAACAGCAGTTGCGGAATATCGCATGTTCGGCCACCGCTCAAAAAAAACCAGACCAGGAGGGAGTTCGTCCAATGAGCTGTCTTCGTCGCCATTCCTCCAGTCTCATATGGCTTGGCATGCGTCTAGTTGTATTGCGTGGCTAAGCATAAAGCGATGCACTTAAGGAAATTT
The DNA here is from genome assembly GCA_016648015.1 of Steinernema khuongi. Lineage (NCBI taxonomy): Eukaryota > Metazoa > Nematoda > Chromadorea > Rhabditida > Steinernematidae > Steinernema > Steinernema khuongi. Next base: position 132,735 of record JADLIF010003242.1, on the reverse strand, counting down.
GCATTATCCGCCGTTTCGTCAGACTGCCTGTCACCGTCTTCTGATTGTAATATAACATGCATCTTAGGATGGCGTCGGAGTGCGGCGACCGACAAGTGCAGAAGGAAGAGATGAGCGCTTTGGAAAGCATGTATGGAGACAAAGAAGGAGTCTTACTATACAGTGAAGACCCCATTTCGCAGCTCATTTCTGGAACTCTCCGTGTCGATCTCCCACGACTCGCGACTCCTCTGACCGTATATCTCAGGACACAGACATCAGGTGCGTGCTTTTTTTAACAGATACTATTTTGCTTCGTAACAGAATGTTTTTAAACAATGTGAAATGAATTTAGAAATCAAGAAGTATGATTTTGACTTTGCCGGACCTGTCTACGTATTTTTCAACCTCCCGGAAGATTACCCCTCAGTCAGTCCACCAATAATCAAGCTTAAAGCAGCGTGGCTCAGTACCGTACTGGTATGCATAAAGAGTTTCATTCTACAATTAATTTGAATAGTTTAGAACGAGAAGTTAATGCACAAAGTCAATGAAATTTGTACGGAAAGTATTGGTCTAGGAATGCTGTTTTTCGTTATGGAAGCGGTGATCGATGAAACACACGATATGAAAAAGTTTGCTGGAGAAATCGATTTGGACGGCTTCGATTTCGATGAATTGGAAATATCGCCGATGAACAGATTGGAGATCATCACGCAAGCAGACCATGAGGGAGAACTTCGCGAATTTCAAGGCACCAATTATGAATGTCACGTGTGCTTCGAAAATTTTCTTGGCAAAGATTGTACTCGATTCCTTCCATGCAAACACGTCTTCTGCTGCAACTGCGCCTCAAACTATTTTAAGACCATGCTCAACGACTCCGTAAGAGGCTCCAAACTTAAAGCATATAATTGTCAATTTCACAGGTGAAACAACTTGAATGCATGGAAGATGGTTGCAAATCAGTCGCATCTGACGATGTTCTTCGAAAATTCTTCTCGGAGGAGGAATTTGAACGATATCAAACAATTTTGCACAGAAATACGCTCGAATCCATGGGAGATGTTGTTATATGTGCGCGGGAATCTTGTCAGCTTCCAGTCGTTGTGGAGCGAGGCGATCCAGCTAGTTCCTCCTCTTATAGGTATAGCTTTCGGAAGTGCATGATACAAAGGTCGTTTTCTATTTTAGCATGGTTGCTCAATGTACTCAATGCAGATATTCATTTTGTCTATTGTGCCGCAGGGTGAATCACGGAATTGAACCGTGCCGCATCAATGCCAGTTGGTGTTTTCGTTAATTGAGAAATGGTTAAGTAATTCATTCCAGATCTGGAGCAAGTCATAGAACAATACGAAAATGGATCTGAAGCCGAGCAAAAGGAATTTCATCGACGTTACGGCGGTGAAAAACGTTTTCGCATGCTAGTTGATCAGTACAAAAACGAAAAGTGGATTCAGGCCAATAGCAAGAAATGTCCGAGGTGCCGTTTTGGAATCGAGGTAGGGACAATAGAACAATATAAGTAAGGAAACATTTATTTGCAGAGAAGCTTTGGCTGCAATAAAATGCAATGCACCAAATGCAACTGTAACTTCTGCTGGCTTTGCCTTAGGATCTTGGACTCTGGAAACCCATATGATCACTTCGCCGGTGGTGACTTAACCGCTACTTGCGTAAACCGACTCTTCGATGGTACTGAGATGGAGTTCGATTCGGAAAGCGAGGATGAATTTGTCGACTATGACTTCGTAGACTCCGACGAGGAGGATCGTAACGTCATGCTATTCATGGATGGCATCTGAGCATAGAAGAACTCGTGCTCTATTGCCGATACATTGCAAATTAATATCAAAAAGTACTTGGCGATACTGGTATTGGTATTTGAGAACAGCAAAATATTTTGCCAATTTAATTCGGGCGGTGATGTTTTGGCGTTTCCTCAAAAAAAAAAAAATCTCATATGTACAGAAAAAGACTTTCTCCGCGACTCCTGCTGTTATATGTATCCTATATAAATTCGTTAATAATAAATAGTGAATGATCGCTGGAAGAGATTTTCAATGGAGTTTCCCACGGAGAAATTATACATATATTGTAATTGAAGACTGCAATTAGCGAGTGCACGCCCGAGCTGGGCAACCGTGTGTGGTCTCCTCCTCGTATAACTAACTGATTGGCGAAGCTTTGCATCCGTTGAGGTGATGTGATTCACTAGTTCCATACGAAAACTCAAGCGAATGTGTTGTTTCATCGTTCAGTTTGCGAGTTGCGCTCAATTTAAAATTTTGATTACTGGAAAGTACTTTGTCTTTATTGACTCCGCATTGATCTTATCCACTCTTCCTGCGTGTCCTGCGAAGAGCGATTGCGCTTAATAGCTCTGTGTACGATACGGACAACAACCTTGCCACCCACTACAACCTTTAATGCCGTCGGTAAAAAACGCTTCTGCAGAGAGCGCACCGCAACTGAGAAGGACAATGTTCATTTCTGTGAACATCAGCTATATGGTCCCGCAACGACGTGTACAGATAAAGCTAAGATTTCTGCGTTTCTGCTTTTCACACCTCGAGTCCGACTGTCCGGATTCTTTTTTAAGCTTACCAAGCAAGATTCACGCAAATGTATCGATAATGATCGACGTCGTTCCAGACCCTCTCTAGTTGACATACGTTCATTGAACTAATGCGCGAGTAGTGTTTTGCTGCAGGTACTGTTATTCCGTGTTTTGCCTTTGATGAACTCTACTATCAGTGAATCTATATATCTATTTCAGATGGGAGGCTGGAAACTTGAGTCTGGGCGCTTCTTTATCCTGGTTGCGTTCCCTGTTGCCGCATTTTGGTTCTTTAACCAGCCTGGAATCTTCAAAGAATTTGTATGTTTGTTTCGAAACCAGTGAATCTAGATAAATGGAGCGCTTTCAGATGAAAGGCTACAAAGTACCCGACTCAGCAGCCGGCGATGCAGCAATGGCCGCATTCAAGGATCAGATTGTCGAGCAGAAGCGTAAAGAAGAATACGAGAAATTCCTTCGTGAACAAATGGCCTTTGAAGAAGCGCGACGCATCCGCGAAGCCAACAATATTTAGTTTTTAAAGTCGGTGTTTTGTAACTTTAGTTGTTTCTCGTGTTACGTGTACAGAGTCTCGGAGAATGGAGGTATTTAGGTTCGTATAAATATACTCAATTTATTTCCTTTTTTTCTCGTTGCCTTTTATCTCAACGAGGGAGTTCTTGGCTTTTACAGGCCATGGCACCCAAGACGTCTAGAGTTTCGCTAAACAAAACGTTATAGTACCTTCGAAGTGGGTGACAGTTTTATTGAACACCAGTTCGATGATCTGCGCTCGCTTCGTTCGCTGGCTTATCAAAGCTTATGTACTCTTGGGAATCTTGCGATTCCAATAAGGGATCGTAAATTACTATTAGGCCGTCATTGCTGATCAACAAAACAAGAGGAATTTACGGTTTGCCGTAAGCCGAAGCCTAGGCCTTGATGAGTCCCGAAACCCTAACACACCGGGCTTAATGATAGTTGGAAAATCATACGTCTAAGTGCAAGGCCTTAATGCGCGCCGAAGCCATAGAGTGCAAACCGAATAAAAGTATGAAAATCGCGTGGATTATACATATGAGTTGGCCTGAACCACAAATTTGCTTTATTCTGCACCCAGTAATCACACCTTAACTAACTAACCAATGCTCTTCGCACTACTCACAGCTTCGGACTCACCTTCAAACTTCTTACTGTCCATACTTACCTCGGCTTAGACTCAAACATCAACTTCGGCATATTACCTTGCAAACAAAAAACGGCAAATGTGTGTTTCAGGCCAACTCCAATGTGGACTTCATGTGATCTTCTTACTTTTATTCTGTTTGCGCTCGGCGCTTCGGCGCCCATCAAGGCCTTGCACTTAGACGTATGATTTTCTAACTTTTATTGGGCCCGGTGTATTAGGGGTTCGGGCTGCATGAAGGCTTAAGGCCTAGTCTTCGGCTTGCGGCGATCTCAAATTCCTTTTCTTTTGTTGTCCAGCAATGGCTACGGTTATGAGTGGCTTCAGAATCTAGTGAGTCTCGATGAGAAGTAAAACAAAGGCTATATACAAAGGGCACTAAACTAGTTTGATCGTCCCGCCGTACTCTGACCGTAATCTGACTTCACCTCCGGGAATGACGCCAATATAGTCGGCTGCCAGTTTCACTTCCCATTTCACATTGCTTTTCAAAGGACTCGACGCCAATATCTGGCGGATCCTGGTGGCGCCTGGAAAACTGCTGAACCCTTGGCGTATTTTTGTCGGGTTTGAGCGCGATTGGTGCTAAATTGTTGAGTCGATGGTTGTCAGAAACAGTGGCAAGTTAGCAGCTTAGCGACAGTCGGAAGTCAAAAAACGCAAAATCATTTGTTGGTTTTTTTTGCTTGAATCGAAATAAGTTAGCCAACATAGAGTTTATTGGAAATTTAATTCTGCGACCAGTTTTTGCTATTATCTGCTACAAAAACGCGCCTTTGGCGTTGACGTCGCTCTAGATTAGACCGGATTCTTATAAGCATAGTCCAGACACTTAAGGATAGCAACAACATTGTGACTTTTCACACAGAAGTTATGTCGATCTCCTCGTCGACCTTCGTCGTCTCTTGATAAAAATCCTTTCGAACTATCTGACTGAGGCTGAGGCACCCCTATCGATTTCTCTCTATTTCGCATTGTGAAATTAGAGATTTGTTATCTCTTTCCATCAGGTGATCTACGGATATGCGATGCATCGCTATGTGTTTAATAATAATAATCATTTCTGACTTCTCTTCATCGTTCATTCCTTATTCTTCTTCGATGGACACGGTGCCCTCTGCCTTCGTGCACTCCTTGGTGGAGACTCTTCTGACCAGTGACAAGTTTTGGAGCATGGGTCAGTTAGAGAAGCTAGGACGTCGATACGGTAGGATCGCGCGACATGTCCACGAAGCGGCCACGACTTGCTCCATCGAGATCCCCGGAGCCTTCTTCAAGACGCCTTTCAACGAGGATCGCATCTTCTTGAAGGCACCCGTCTTTGAACGGATGCTTCTCGGAGACGCGCGGAGAGCACCGCCGGCGAAGAACTCGAAGAACTTAGTCGAGCTGAATGTGCACTCTCAGAGTCTCTTCTTCGAAGGTGACGATGCCTTACTTGAAAGCACCTCAATGCTAGAGATTCGAAGACTTATGGAGAGGTGCCGATATGTCAGGGCGCGCAAGCTGTTCATCGAACATTTTCCTTCCACCGCCGTTCCCCGGACCTCCATCGCACTGATCCCGAATTTGGCCACCTTCTTCAACAGAGTTGGTCTGGACTACGACGACACGGACTCCTGTCGGGAGTTTTTTCTCGCCCTCGTCGAGGAGAAGAGGCTTGAGGGCTTAGAGCTGCTTAGCTATTTTGACAACGGGTTCTCTGACGCCACTCCTGATCAATGGCTCCAAGAAACCATTCTGAAGGTCTTCTTCCAGCCTCAATTCCAGGAGCTGCAGTTTTACTTCAATTGTTCCTGGGTTTCTCACGTCCTATTTGACTTTCTCCTTCAAAAGTGGCTCAGCACACCGGAAACGTTCTTAGAGACCACAAGGTCCCTCGAGTTTAACGGAACGTTACCAGTCGACCTTCTGAGGACTTATGGCTTTGGCTTCACAGGAGAGACTCGTACAGATGGGATATATCTTGTACGAGCCTTCTTCCTTCCGCATCCCGAGTCCCTCGAGCGCACCGTTGAGTTTGAAGTGTTCAATGATTTAATATACGATGACAATGAAGCGGTAAATAACGACAAGTTTTTCAAAAACATCTTCTTCTCTCGGATTCGTTTTCGCTTCAACAGAGGAGACAACGCGATGTACTGGAGGAGCAAACGCACCACGCCGATCCGTCCTAACCCGCAAGAGTCGTAGGACACGCGCTGGCCCTCCAAGAAAACGTGATCCTAGCGCCACTTCTGCTAAATTGCCTTCTTCCACCTCTTGTTCTTGATTATCTGATCTCCTTAAGCATCCATTTAATGGCTACACGGAATAATAAATAACTGAAATGTTATCCAGCCTAAGCTGGCCTTAAATCAACTTCCTGATGGCCCCGGCATTGAAGGGGTGTATCTTGGTTCGTTCTTCTCAAAGCGCGAGAGATTTCGCACTCTTCACTTGTTTGATGGGGTGATAAGGCTGTGTGACTCATTGGAGATCTTCAAAAAAAATTCGAGAAGATCTAGGACGATTAAATTCAAGGAAAGTCAAGCAAGTTCTTGGATGACCTCTGGATTCAGCTACTACATATATCCTGCTGCTAGTAAATAGTAGCTCTATGGTCAACTTTCTCGTTTCTTAAATATCTTCAGCAGATTTTACAGGAGGTACAATTTATTAAAATGCATATTGCTAACCTTGACGGGAAAAAAACCGAGCTCGAAATTTGTGCTAGCCCATATGGGCTTTTTTCCTCTGGTCGCGCGTTTCGAAAGGATTTCGCTTTCGTGCAAGGATACTGAGATCGCACAAAATCCTAATCTTGTGAATCAATGCAGAGAATACGAAAGCGGTGTAAAGCGATGCAGTTACGCACAGCAATTAGACTATTAACTGTGTATTTTACGGTGAATGGCATAAATTCGACATCACAGCCCAGATAAAGCTGGAACAAAGGCTCCCGACACGAAAAACTTTCCGCGTCTCTTGGCTCGCATCCAGCCAATTCTCGTCAGTTCAAATATTGGCGTTCGCGAATGTGGTCTTTGAGAATGGACGATTTGCTAATGTAGAGTTTTGCAGCACGTGTGCCGTTTACATGCCTGGAATTCGCGACAAGAGCTATTCAATCATCATTTAATTTTTATGTGCTTTTCTATACTTCAAAGTTGCGCGTACACACGTACTGTTGAGCATATGTAGTTAAGGACAGTTATTTCCTTTTCTCTGTTTCAGTACATCTCAACATGCCGCTTGCTACGTCGGGAACGTTCTTCAACAACGGTACGGAAGTTAAGCCGAGAGGTAAGACCTTTTCCGTACAGCACGACAAACATAAAAAAATACGAGTCAAAATGTGTAAAAAAGCTTTAAGCTTTGTGTAGAGGGTAGGCCAATTGCTCCAGTTAAACCACCACAGCTTTGTGACAACTGGCTGCCTTGCGTAAAGGTGTATTAGAAACAACCAGAATAATACGAACACTGACTATACAACGAAATATTCTTAAAATAGCCACGCATCTAGGAAATAAGTTTACGTTCATTTCACCTTTAAGATAAACACGCAAATTGAAAGCATCTGAGCAGACGCGTTGTTGCCGCCATTTTTTTCCTAGTAACAGCTCTTCGATGGGTTGGATCTGGGCATACTGACAACAAAAAATTCCCAAGTAACCGTGTCACTATATACCCTTACAGTCCCTATATGCCTCATAGCCAATTAAATGGTTACGAAAACAAATTCTCTACGATATTCCAGCAACTGTTATGCATAAGTATATATTCCTTTTTACAGGGCCTCCACCTCGTGGACCTGTACCACTACGCGGCATAAACCCAATGCCCATGCCCCTTCCTCAGTCGAATAATCACTTTGGATCGTTTTCGTCTGGTACAGCTGTGAATCGCGTTGGTTCGTACAGCAATGACCAGCAGATGCCCACATTCAGACCATTCATGCACATGCATGTTCCTGGTGGGCAGAGTCCAGGGCACGGATTGGACCCCTCGGCACATATGTTTCCAGCGAAGCTGAAGAAGGTACTGTTAGAGTGGTCATCTTTCAATTACACATTTTCCCCTCCAGGTTGCGGGTTGCAAAGACGATCAGGAGCTTTGGGTCTCAGCTGTCTCACCGGATGGCAAGGAATACTACTACAAAACGATAACACGGGAAACGGTATGGGAAAAGCCGCAAAATGCTGTTATCATAACACAAGCCAAACTAACAGAATTCATCGAAAAGGCAAATGAGGAGATGACGAAAGAGCTATCAGGTAAGCATATAACTTTACGTAGGTTGCACATTGGGCCTTTCTTTGTTCATCTTCACTCTGTATAATTGCTTGCTTGTCGATGCGCGTTTTAGGAGCGCTAAAGCTAACTATGAGGTAATGACATTTTAGATTAGTTAGCGTTCGTTTTCACTGGTTTTCTCGAACACATCTCTCGACGCTGCCTGAGTTTATGAGTGATATGATGAGGAGCGTTTGAATGTGGAGCGCCTCGCTGCCGATGTGGTATGTAGACGAAGCTCCCATAATATACCTCCTCTCTCATGAATGTCCTAAAATTTATTAGGATATCTGATGTAGTCCTCCTGTCTGTCTTCGCGGATTCCGTTGTCTTATGTAATGTAATTACTGTTGGAATTGCGAACTCCATATCGTATGCAGCCCTGTGCGTACTGATGTTTGGCTAACCGATGCTGATAATTCATCTATTCTTCACATTTTAACGGAACGTAATGTGACATTCTTTAGGAGCTACCGCAAATGCCACAAAGCCAGCAGGTGGGAACGAAAACGCCTGGAATGAATTCACTGCGGCTGATGGACGTAAATATTACTACAACATGCTTACTAATGAGACAACATGGGAAAAGCCAAAAGCGTTGCAAAAAGCAAATGAACGCAAAAGACACAGTGAACCCGCTGCTCCGCCGATAGACACACCTGCTTCTGACATGAAAAAGGCACCGAAAAAAGCGTCATCGGATGCTAGTCGGCCTGTGAGTAGCAACGCCGTTGTTGGAACACCTTGGTGTGTTGTTTGGACCGGGGATAGCAAAGTACGTTTTGATTTTCAGTGATAGTGATCTAAAATTTGTCATTATAGGTGTTCTTCTTTAACCCCACAACTCGGATATCTGTGTGGGAAAGACCTCCTGAGCTGTACAATCGTCCTGATGTTGACCTTCTGATATCGAAACCTCCGTCAAAAAGTACCTGGCTCAAACAAACAATAACTTACATATGTTTTTTAGAACAATTGGCTGTGAAGGTAAACGGTGAAGCGTTCGTTCAACCGCAACCGCAGTTTATCCCCGACAACAACGTAGAGTCAGATGCCGAGCTAGAAGATGCCAGTTCGGAAGAGGAAGAAGAGGAGAAAGTTCCACCCCCACCAAAGCGAGCTCGCTCTGATAGGTACGCTATTGTTACACCCTTTCAATGCTTTTACGGCAGTACTTGTTCAGCAGATCGTCACCGAGTCCATCGAAACAATCATCGCGGCAACAGAGTCCGGTTGAGAAAGTTGTCGATCCTGCTGTACAAGCTGAACTGGATGCTCAGCGTGAACGACAAGAGACGCCCTTGGAAGAGCGTCTTCGTACGTTCAAACAACTCCTTGAGGAGAAGGGAGTATCTGCTGGAAGCTCTTTTGAGAAGGAGCTGTCGAAAATCGTTTTCGACAAGAGATATTTGTTGCTTAGTGCAACTGAGCGACGTGCTGCCTTTGAGAGCTTTGTTAAGGAAAAGGCTGAAATCGAGCGGGCGGAACGTAAGCGGAAGGTGAAGGAGAACAAACAAAAATTCCGCGAGCTGCTGGAGGATGCGAAACTCCGTTCGAGTTCGTCATTCTCAAGTTTCGCCCGTACTTATGGTCGCGATGAGCGCTTTAAGTGCATTGAAAAAATGCGCGACCGAGAAGACCTTTTCAATGAATATACCCACGAGCTACAGAAGACTGAACGTGAAGAGCGAAAGCAGAAGAAGCAAAAGGCTCGGGAAGAGTTCCAGCAATTGCTTCAAGAAGCTCACGACAAAGCTGGATTCGATAAGACAGCTAAATGGTCCGTGATAAAGAAGGCACTAGAGGATGATGATCGCTATTCGAGCAAGCATATCAGCAGTGACACAAAGGAGGAAATATTTAGGAAGTTCATTGAAAGTATTCCTTCGGTTACTCCAGCGGTAAGAATTCGTCCACAAACATTCGATAAAATTCATATGTTTAGAAGCCGGAGCGTGAAAGTGAAGCAAAGGATGCATCGGGTCAGTCGGCGACGGAATTAGCGATTCAAAACCGCAAAAAAGCCGTCGAGGCGGAGATGGATGAGACAATGAAGGAGCGACACCGCGAAAGCGAGAGGCATAAGTATCAGGAACAGGAACAAATGTTCAGGTCGCTCCTTGTTGACAACGTTAAAACTCCGGACTCTTCATGGCGTGACACTCGGAAAAGTCTGAAGAAGGACTCCCGATACAAGGAGATTGATCTCGATCGTGACGTCAAGGAAAAGATCTTCGATGAGCATATTCGCTCGCTTAAGCAGAAGAAGCGAGAAGCTTTCTTTCAGCTTCTTAATGAAACTGAGGGTATTCACTTTAAGTTAAGCTGGCGCGACGCTCGTAAAGTCATGGAGAAGGACAAAAAATTTTCGAAGTACGATTTGAAGGATAGGGTAAGTTGATGTATGCGATATGCAGTACTTAGCATTAAACGTTCAGAACATCGAGGACGATTTCCGGGATTGGCGTGACGAGTCTAAGGAGGAGGTACGGAAAGAGTTTTTAAATTTACTCAAGGAAACAAAAATCATCACGTACAAGTCTCAAGAAATGATCCAGGAGAGTGAGCAACACCTCAAAGATATTCTTGCTGTACTAGAGGTAAGAAAACCATAACATTGATCGGTGACACCAACACACACTTTAGAACGATAAGAGGTACCTTGTGATGGACATTGTCCCTAATGAGCGCGAGAAGTTGCTGGAGAAATATTTGAAGGAGTTGGCAGATCAAGGACCTCCTCCACCACCAACACAACAAGAGAGCGAACGTAAGCGTAAGTGTTGGACAGAATCCACTGGATCAGCGGAAGCTTACACGCGGCAAAGGACAAGTGAAAAGTAAGCGTCTGCATCGTGGTCAACCATGTAGACTTCTTGGTAATGTGTTTTGTTAATCTATGGAAATATTTGATTTTGTGTTTTGTTTTATTTCTTTGGCACATGGATGTCCAATAAAACGTCCTTATTGACACCTTGCCGCATTCCAATTCTTATCGGATTCGATTGTTCATACCAACTTCGTTTGGTGCTAAAGAGTGTGTTTCATACATCCTAGTTTCATTCAAACATTTCATACACGGTTTATCTTATGCCATTGCATAACAAATCAAATTGTTGACCGACGTGTTTTATGCGCTAGCTGACACTAAATTATACAACATAAACAACATAATGGATTTTGAACGTTGAACTCTGATTTATCTACAAGCGATACCCGGTTCTCTTGACGAATGTTCTATTCACATGACCACTGAGTCCGCTCCGTTGAAGAAGCTGAAGTGGCGCAGATAGGTATTCGACTGGGAGTTCTCGACTTCTATTCTATTACGCTCATTCACGGTCACGCAAACATCGTCGTTATTGAACGCGTTCCTGCTTACAAAAGGTAGTCGGCATCCATCTTCTGAATTCTCGCTTTTGCGCAAGATGTCCTTCTGGTTGTCCTCACGGACGTGCGATGCTCTAAAAACAAGTGATTGTTGTAAATATACATCGTAATTATAGAAATCATTGTCTGCGTGAGGTACCATTAAAAAAAAGGTTTAAGGCTCCGTATCCGTAAGTATAAAGGATCTGCATGGTCCTGCAACGATCTGAACAGTTAAAGCTAAGGTTTCTGCCTTTTTTTGCTCTCTATTCCTTTTCGAATTAGTGACTCTTCACACTGTGGGGCGTTAAGCTTACCGAGCAGGGTCCACGCAAATGTAGTCGTAAGGATCAGCGGCTCTCCACACCTTTCCGAGCTGACATGCGTTCAAACCAAAAGTGAATTGGCGTGCGAAGAATGTGTTTCTTTGCAGCTGAAGCGCCACTTCTGTATCGGTTATGTCATTGTTGACGTTGCTTTTTCCTTTGCAAATTTTCTCGACACTGTACACATTCTCATCAATAAATTTTGGTACTTCTGTACTTTGACAGTTTGCCTGAAACAAGATCACATTATGGGGAAACCAGGAAGGGTACAAACTGGGTTGAATGTTGATGTGATTCTAACGTCTGCAGCATGTTTCTTCGCGTACATTTTGACGACGCTCACTTTGATCGACTGGTACCGGCCGTCGATGTCAAGTCCAAGGAAGTGGACCCATTCGGTGCCTTCGGTGAGTTCATAGAACTCCCGCGAATGGGTCACTACCATGGAATAGTAGCTGTCGCTCACCCGCTGGACCTTGTGTATGACGACGCCCGCTTGAGCTACCCCTTGATCCAAGTTGAAAGGCGTCCGTAGCTCCACAGTATACACGTTATTCGGATCGTCTCGATCGTAGGGAATATTCACCAAAAGCCATCCGTTTGTTTTGTTATGAGGGATAGACAATGAAGATAGGCGGAGAGTGTAGTTCTGACGGCCATCCCTACCGAAATACAGTACCCGATCCATTGGAAGCCAGCCAAGGTAGTCCAAATGTGGACCATTCAGACCAGGTCCACTGAGCCCGTAAGGGGAAGGATGCATTAAAGCGTTTGCAGTACTCATGAGATCGTAGCGGTCGTCGTATTCACCGAGGGAGGAATATGGGAAGACCTGGAAAAACATTTTTGATAAAGACCATGGGAAGAATGCCAACTTTTATTGGGCGATCACTGTATGAGTGACCAATAAAGAAGCTGTGCACCATTTCGTGAGATAGCACAGAGGAGAAGATGAGACGTGGCGTCAGAAGAACTCCGTGCTTTTTGCCATATACAGCAGTGTGCTCAGCATTGATTACCGTAATCTTTTGCTTGTACAGGGAAGCACCTTGCTGCTCAGCATAAGTTACACATAGTTCTTTTGCTTTGTCAAAGAACTGAAAAAGTCAAATACTTGCTGCTAAAACTAGTGCTGCCACTCACAGCGAAACTTTTCTCCGAGCTGCTTTGGAGTTGCTGATCGCCAAGAGCCAGTCGCATTACGTCGGCACGACTGTAGGGCAAATCGAACCATCCGTGTACGGTCGAACCCTCTATAGTGTAAACTCCGTTCGAGGCGTCGTGAAAGTAGCGTAGAATGGTATCTGCAAATATTGCACTTAGCGTGCGAAGAAAGAACATTACTATTGACGCAATGTTCACATATAATACGGTGTAAATTACGCGTAACATCACAAACCTTGTCCAGTTCCAATGAACCATTCGACGAACCACTGGCGCGTTCGCGGCTCAAACCCCCTTGTGTCGCTGAACTTGCACAAAATAAGCGACCACGGTTCATTTCCGCGGTGAGGGATTGCCGCAACCGTCGAGATCCAAGCGAAGATGGCGACTATCCACCGGAAACGGTGCACATTGGCGGCAAACGTGCGCATGAGGCGATGAATGGGCCGACGGGGTGGGAATCTGCCTTCAAGCTTTCCTCCTCAACGACGGTTCATCGTCCGTCGACTCCGTCAACTCCGTTCCTCTCACTCGCTTGCGAGCGGCGCGCCGTACTGTGGAGTGCGCCTGGAGACAAATGTGCACATATGTATGTATTGTGCTCGCAAGAATCAAAAGACAACGCGTAAATTATAAGGGTCAAACGTACGAAAAACAACAATTAAAAAGAGTGCAATCGCGAGGAACGTCGGCATGCAGCGCTAGGAGGTGGTGGTGAAGGAGACGATCAAGTGCCTCCTTCCTGTTTGACCTCAGCAGCTACGGCCAGCGGGGATAGGAACCCTTTGCAAAGGTGACGCATGCTCCCGAAATTGGGGATCGAGATAGAACATGTGATACCTGACGGAAGACGGAAGGCAGAGAGTGAGCGAAAACAAAGTCGCCACGGGCGATATATTCGGAGACGAAGACAACAATCCCGATCGCTATCCCGTGTGTATCCCTATCAGTAGTGCCCAGAGCCGTTTCTCTGCGGCGACTTACTAACTCCCACCCATGACGCGTGTCTTGGATTGTCCACCCTTTGACGCACACCGTTGGGTCAGTTGTCGCGCGGCGAAAGCGAAAAAAAAACCGTTTGTTGTTGTGCAACATTTGGGGAACGCGTGAGGATTCCGGTTTAATCCCGCGCGAGAGCGGTAGTAGGTGAAAGTGAAGAGAAGTAGCAAAAACACTTTTGGACAAATTAATCCGATTTCGGATGGGATCGTCGTTTGATGACCGCTAATGGCCTTTGTCAGTCATATACACGCGCCAAGATTAAAGAGAACCAATATTGATGGGAAGGATTCAATCTTTGTTCAACGGACAATGATCATTAATTAAATGTCAATCATACGTACAAAAAAGGACCGGAGTAGTTACCTACGAAATCGAACGATGTTAACATACATTGTTAATTGCACGAGTGCACCGCCAAAATAATGAGAGATGCCTTAACTTTAAGAGAAGACGCTCCTTTCGTTTTCGTGTAGAAACGCGACAGATGAACAAACAAGAATAAAATTTCTGGATAGTCACTGCTGATTTCCATAGACATAGCTGAAGCAAACATCTCCAGAATCGCTAAGAATTAAAGAAAGACATGAGCGGGGGTGAAACAAGTAGATTGCATCTGCAAGTAATATATAGATCTTGTAATAAATTTGGGCTAGCAAAAATTAAGCAATCTGAAATACTCGACTTTTGAAAAGTGATATGTGAGCAATTGTTAAGCGATCCATGTGACTTGACCGCAATGGTCAAGCTTCTTCGAATATCAACTGGTTCTGACCGGACAACCGGTCTTCTTGCAAGCACAGAGAATGCTTGTGATTATAATCATAGCACAAATGTGCTGGGTGGGACAGCCTCTAGTAATAATTTTAATTTTTCTGCACCATCTGAAACTTTCTTTGTATCGGCTGCCAGATTATTTTCGGTAATCAAGAAGATCATCGGGGCACAGCATAAACCAAGAAAACATGTTGTCAGAGATAACTGATAACTGTGGAACGTACCCATTTTTTCCGACTCATATTCAGATTTGCATATGTATTTATTTTTGTTTGTTAAAAATAAAAATTATTGTTGTGTTTCTTTTAGAACCTGCTTGCGGTTGAAATGAATTTTGCTTTGCAGTTCGTTTCTGTTTCTCCAAACCAGCCTTTTGCAATAAATGTTTTTTCGTCCAATTAAAAAAATTTGAGTCCAATTAAAACAATTAAAATAATGATTTAAAAAAACAGGAAATACCCAGGCTGTAAGTTTGTTTTTCTATAAAGAAACATTGTGCACAGATTAAGGCCGCCGGAACCATTAACCACTGCGCTAATCCCCAAACAACGATAACGGCAAAGATCGAAATCTCCCACGCTCTTTTCATTGTTGCAAAGTAGTGTCGTACGTCCGTTTTCGGACGCCTTTTCCCACAGAGGAGTCGGTAAGTCTCGGTGGACCTGTCAACGCTTTTTCTCACATCACGAGCTGAGATGAATACTGTTGATAGACAATTTGTTCGTATTGCATGACCTGCCGTCCGAGCTTCCTGATCGGATCGTCGGCTGGACCGTCGGCTGGTGAACAGATGTTTTTTGCATGCGATGGCGCCTCAATGCAGAGTGCGCGCGCGTTGTCGAGACGAAACTGTCGCCGAAGCAAAAACAATCGGCGACACGCGTGAGCGGATGCGCTGATTTTCTTTTCGTTAGAGCATTCAAGTTTTTGCAGCTCCTGCGGAGGGTGCGCAGGCGCAATCCGCGAATTGAATAGAAGGAATGTCGATCCAGACGGCGCACCGTTTCGACAACATTTTCGAGAGTGATCGGGTCACTTTCTAATTGCGAGCCGACGAACGCCGCCAACCGTCGGTTTCTTTGACATTGACAATAAACATAACGGTCGCGGTTGGTAAAAAAAACCGCCAAAGGGGTTCGACCAATTAACAATGGGTCCATCCAATGTTTCGAAGGGGAACTCCAGACGATAACCCGTCCAGTCTGTTTTTTTTGGAGAGGTTCCTGGTCAATCGTAAAAATGATCTTAATGAGTTTTTAATTGAGCGAATAAATCTGAACACCTTGGCGTCCGTTTAAGTTGCGATTGGACTTTGTGTCGAATGTATACCGAAAAGGGACGCTAATTCAAAAGCCATGAAAGGGCAGATCAGTAATGGAACTACTCCTACTTAATTGTACCATTAAAAAGTGTGCCAGAAAGACCTGAAATTAATCTCCTTCCGTTCCAGTTCACTGTTTCGCTCATGAGTGAACCGCACCTTATTCATGATGACTATGTAAACGAGAGACTGAGCCTCTAAAAAGGGAAAGACACAACAATAAGAAAGCATTTATTTTTAGTTACACTCAAGATCGATCATTTAAATATTACAATAAGTAAAGAAACACACAAATACTATCATAAAAAATCACAATAAGCTTTATATGTGATTCGTCACTCAGGAGAACCACAACCCGTGTATACCGAAAAATTCTCTGGAAGTAAAGCATTGAACCGGGCGCAGAAATGACCGTTACATAGTGTGAAGACTATATCTGATATATAGAAATGTACCCGTACAGAGTGACTACAAGAAACTATGCGTGACTTAGAGCATATAATCACATAAAAATATGAGTAGGCGACCCGTGACAATGTGGAAGAGGGTGTTCATCTGCCGACTTATTTGCCGTCGACCGTGGCGTTCCACCAATAGTACATTCCAATCCCGTTGATTCCGAAGGAGAAGAAGAAGAAAAGAACGCAAAAGATGATTAGGAAGCAGCGTTCGATGACCGCAGCTAGCCAGTCGTACTCGAGTTCCGCGAGGTTCCTTTGTCTCGACATCACCGCTGAAACGAGATCTGAAGCCGGTTCAAGCCTGCATGTAGCATTCACGGCTATCTCCGCTTACTGTTATTGCAACCGCGGCATTCCTTGTCGAAGCTGCTCCCTTTCCGCACAAGGCCAACATTTTTACGTGGTCGATTTACGGTCGGCTTCTTGTGTATGATATGTCCATGCTTCCAGCCATTTTCCATGCATGACGACTTGTCATCGTCGGAGATCTGCTGGTAAGAGCAGTCGTCCAGGTCTTCGCCTGAAACTGAAACCATGGGCGATGAGAGGGTGTTGTGGTTAGTTCGACAGAGCAAGCGTTAGCACAGACAGATACAGTGAGCAAACTTCCTATACGATTTTACGAACATCACTTGTAAGTAAATAGTTAGGAGCTTTAACATTCTATACGAAAAGATAATATAAAATTTTATTACACAATATTTAGATAACTCTTAGTACGATCTACGCATCCCATTGAACACAGTCCAAAATTAACTAAACAATTGATGCTTGCGAGCACTTTTTGTGATCACTAACTACAGTAACCATAGAGTTTCGATCAAACAAAAAAAAATCCAAAAGTATCGGTTCCTTCAATCCACACAACAACCAAACACATAAAAGGACACACTAAAATAGAGAACTTTTCACACAATCACGTCAATTTACACCAGTTCTCTCTATGGACTACTTTCAAACTACAGGCAAAACTGCTAACACTAATCCCTGAAACTGACTCGGCAGTGTCTCAGATTGGTCAGTCTTCTCTGACTGGGCACCCGATTCCGTTTGTATAGCAACCTCCATTTCTTGTAGTTTTTTAGCCCTTTGGAGGCGCATTTCACGTACTATTTCTTCAAAGAAAGGAGTATTCTATGTGAGCTCAAGCATTGCAACGTACTTGAAGCAAGCGTCGCCAGATCTGGTGGTGGTTCGGCTGCCACGCGTTTCAGCGAGATCGACGTGAAGCTGTTGTCCGCTGTCATGATTGTGCTCTGGGTGTGCATGCTTGGGATGGAGAGACGCGAAATGTCTCTCCCGATCTTTTGCCACCGCTGCCAGATGCTCTGCTTCCGCTGTCCTGCCGCTTGACGCTTCAGTTTGTCTTGCTAAACAAAATTAATAACGCAAAATTTTAAGTAGATTTTTGCCGTATCGTAACCGCTCGACAACAAAGAGAAGATTAAAATGTATGTTAAGCACTTAATCACGTCCTATTGGGTATGCGGCGGCATTAATCTTACTTATCTTAATCTGATAACAACCGATACGATCTTCGTGAACCGATTAGGTATAACTTTGAACTGAAGACGGAAACAATGCGATTAGTATTCAATTTTGGCACCCTTCCAAAATAGAAAAATGTTATAAAGGAACCGTCAGAATTGCTTAACATATACTGGCGATATTTGATATGTGTGCAGATAAATCCGACCAAAAATATCACCGGTCGTTCTGGATCTAAATTTCTTCATTGCAAAATACATTAAATTATGAAAATTCTTCCAAATGTCTTCCGCATTTGAGTTGAACATTTCTGAAGATATCGCTCTTCAAAAGCTGTCAAAATTTGTTCAAATTAATGTACCTTTGTTCCTTGTGCTCTAGTTGTTTTTTTAATGACGACACTTCCACAGATCAATCTTCTTTTTTTTATTGATAGTAGGCCAGTAAAAGATCAAATCTTTATTTCACGAAAAACTCAAAAAGGATAGACGATCAGTAACCAATTAACTCCGTTTTTTCGTGGAAAAATTACCTAGAAATCCAAACATTTGAGATTGGCATATTTTTAATGTAAAACAAAGATTAAAAAACGCACGGCTCTTTCTTACTTATCTTTTTTAACCATTTATCTAGATGTGTCATCTTTTCATGTCACTTATATGATTATGTATATATATTTTTCAACCAAGACCAACATTTTTCGATTGCTCACTTACCTTAGCCTTTACAGCGTATGCCTCTTTCATGACCAATGGCATCTCCATCATGCACACCTTTCCGAGCCAACGCGCCCATCGCATTGTCCGTGAAGTCGGTCGGTGTCCGAGAATGCCTTTCTTTTGCGCGTAGATCACCATCGACGCACACAGGGTACCTCCGGAGATTAGCATCATCATACAGGTATAGAACCACCCTGCAATCAATCAGCAAAATGATATTTTTTTCTGGTGTATGGCACATCTAGACGGTGAAAACGCATTCCACGTCTGAGTACAGACCTGGCGAGGGGACGGCGATTACCCGGCGAGGAACGCGCGTATTCACTGACAGACGAGAACTTGTGGATGGAGAATGCGCGGGAGAAGAAGCTGTTTTTCAAAGGAAAAATGAGCGATGCACTAGGGTGCAGAGGAGCATGGGGAGCAAAGATTAATTTGTAAGTTCGCGGGCAAAGCTTAGGGATTGTTTGAAGAAAGGTTACCGATTAGAGGAATGAAGGAAGATGTCGAAGGCATCTGGTCCGAGACCATGAAGATGAGTATGGACATGGAGAGAAGAGTCGTGATGCCAAGCGAGATCTTCTCCTCTCGCATGTCGTTGATTGTGGAAGAGCTAAAGTGGAAGCGCATGAAGAATGGCGAATTGTAGCCAGGTGAAAAAGTATTGTAAATATAGACAAAACTTAAACCTCCTGAATACTCCTTGTGCTGTGCTTATTTGTACGTTTTACTGTTGTTGGCATGTGTGCAATAAGGCATGTTTGCAAAATTCTTGGATGGCAGTTTAATACCACAAGTCATCCAACTATAGTAAACTAATGAAAGCATGCGCGTTTGTCGCGTTTGAACGTGCGAATTTTCTCATTTGTAAGAATAATTTTATCATCCGGTGTGTGTAGTCGCGAAACCAGCTGAAGAAAATGATCAGGTTACGGAAAAAATGGTTTTCCACAGTTTCTATTCACAAAATCACGAAGCAGAAGATTCATTTTAAGGGTGATGTATTAGAGGAGACATCTTTCAAAACTGTCGAATATTGGTAGGCTGCAAAGTTGAGCGTTGTGTGAGAGAAGCAGCGGAATCTAGCGTTTGTCAAGGTTAACAGTGCTTTAGATGTCTAGGGAATGCGAAGCACAACTCCCGACAGAAGCAGAGGGCTGAAATACCTGTTACTCATCGAGTTCAAGGGTTGTGTTGAGCAGGGTCTTCCTATCACGGGGCTATAAGGATTACGGTGATTTTCGTGGCGAGACTACATGACACATGAAACGACCTCAATGCTCATATGCGTGTAGACCTTACAATTGTACAAAAGCAATTCACGCCAAAAACGGCTTCATATTGCCTCATTCATTAAAAACTTCCTTATTTTCCACTAACGATTGCGTAGAATCTTTCTGACCCATAGCACAGGTCGGGCTCACCTGAAGAAACCGACGATAGCAATTAGCGTGATAACGCTGGTTGGGGCTATCAGATTTATGAGGTAAAACAGTGGCTTCCTCTGGATGTGTAAGTAGAACTCCAGGAGTGTGTAGTTGTTTGCACAGCAGTCGTATTTCATTTCTTCGCGACGAACTGAATAAGAGTACTAATGGAAAAGACTTTATAATCACGTACCCCTCGTGCCAAGAATATTCCACCCCTCGTTTTCAATGCACTGCTTCGTTCCAATTCCGTTTGTGCCATCCGTCTTGCCGGGATCGTTGTGTGGAAAATAGTCTATGCTGTTCTTGTCGTAAGTCCAACTTCCAAAGGTCATTTTGCAAGCCTGAAGGTAGAGTTGCAGCAATTGCAAGAAGGTAAAGCTACATGTGAGATTTAAAGATGGGTAAAATGACGTAAAAATACGGTATTCAGCTTATTTTTTCTATGAAATATATTTTCGTCGTCAGGCTTCTTTGGACTGGTTATGTTTGTTAATGGTAGCTTTATTATTTTCCCGCAAAATTTGGCCACAATTATCTTGTTGATGACTTTCGCGGTGCCAGAAACTTGCACTGTGCCTAGGGTAACGGAGAACATGCTAGTGGAGTAAGTGTACTTTAATGTCCATGAAAGATTTTGCCATAGCGAATTAAGAGGATCTTTTCCCTGTTTAAATAAACGTTGTCCACGACATCTGATGTTGCTCGGTTGCAAAACAATTGATCACGTGCTTGTTTTCATTCATTCTTGTGTTGTTTTCCCAATTTGTCATTTTGTCGCAGCGCCATAATCCCATTAACGCCCCTCCCGACTTTTATCTTTATTTGTTTGGTGTTTTTGTTTTGTTTATAGGGTCTGCAGCACAATTGGCATACGATGGTTTTATTTATCCAATTTTCTAAAATTTCTCTGGAGTGGAGTCCCAAAGATTATCTTCCCTGTTTTTAAGCACCTCTTGACGCTTCAGTATTTATAGGCTTTTTGTTTGTCGCCCACTTAGCTGCACATCTCTAGTTGACAAATTACATATATATGTGCTCATCCCCTTGTTTACTATGCATGTAGATTATTGTGCTCTTCGATGGTGTTTCTACCATGACACAGGAGATGATTTTTTCTAAAAAGCTCCCCAATCAGCTAGTGTGCTGCTATGCATCCGTAGATAACTTAGCATATGGTGTGGGGTAAAAAAAAAGACGGAGAGCGCTGAAGCAGCGCAGAGATCACCAAGTCGTTTTTAATGTTAAGAGATTCTCCAAATGCTTTCAATAAAAATAAGCACATCTTGACGGTTGAAGCCCGTGTTTGTGCACACCCATGATGCTTCCGAGAATAAGCCGAGTGGCGGCCAACTCAGCTTGTTCCGACTCATTAACTACGTCACAACAAAACGCTTCGGAAAATTAACAGTTATGAAAGAGACGAAAAGTCGCAGCAAAGACAAACTTGTAACAAAGACAACGTTGTGGTAACGTTGAAAGACTGTCCCAGACATTTGTCAGATCAAAATACTGTAGGCGCGCCGCAGCAAAATAAAGACGTAAACGAAGAATTATTTTGAGTCTCGTCTGGAATTCTTTTGGGAGTCGATAAGATAGTGTTTGCTCGAATTGAAATGAAGTTTTGACGATTGTTTGGAGAGCGATGTGAAAACGAATTCCACGCATCACAATATTTCTTGCAGCCTTTGGTCGATAGATTCGTAAGATACCATAATTGGCGACGCGACTAACCTGAACGTCGAAGGGGAAGAACCGCAAATCAAGCATACAAGAAAACTTGTACAGTGTGGGATACAGTAACTCGACAAGTACAGTTTTCCTGTAGGTGTCGGTTGTCAGCTTCGCATTGAGCAATCTGCGACTCTCAGCGTCATTCATTACAAGTCTGAAACGAAAAAAGTAAACACGGTGAAAATCTTCACAGTGCCCTACGAATTGTAAAGTGTTGTGTCTGGAATCCAGATCTCGTCTTTTGGGAGGATGATTTCCTTGATGCCTCCGAACTGTGCCGGGTTCCAGTAAAGCATGTCATCGCGCCAGCGCTGGAATTATAGGTGGCAATGGTAGCACCGTTTTTAAGTTCAAACCTCTACAATCCACGCGTTCATAAGGATGTATTGTTGTGGTTCATTCTGAAAAGGGTTCCTTGAGAGGAGAGTGGATTGAGACAACATAGACACAGGAACCATTTTTTAATATTTTCTTATTGTATTGTAAATTATGATGAGTTCTTGCCATATGGTAAAAAAGCAAACCACCGACATTATCGTCTCGCACCCCAAAAACATCGACCACTTACCACTTCAATAATCTGGTACAACTCTATGCTAAATTTCACTTGGACTGATTCGTTCAAATGTCGCTTAGGTATCAGTTTCTTATTGTAATTGTTCATCAAGAATTTTTCAAGTTTATAGTGCGGTGGCTGCCGAAAAACTTCGTCATCATAGTCCGTATAGTTCCAATCATCGGTGCCTAAAGAACACGAGATCAGGCCGTGCATCACACCCTCGCTTCTCACCTTGGCCGATGGCAGCTGCAACCCACAACAACAGAAGGGCCAAGGGTTCTGTTGACATGGTGGGGGTTGAAGGTCTACACGGTCAGCGAGTCACAGCAAAGACCGATCTGAGCAACGACGATCACACACGCAATTATATAAACTCCTGGGGCGGCGTGGTCGCGACGATAAATGTGAGCAAGTAATGACAAAAAGCAACACATGACGTTGGGCACGAAGAACTACAGCCCCGCCGACATAGAATATGCAAGAGGGCGGACGAAGAAGCGGGACCTCACGCCCTGACTTACTAGGCGGGACTTTGCACAAAAAAGTTAAATTTAAGCGGAATCCCTATTTTTAAACTTCCGGCCATCCTCTGGAGACGCACAAGTGAGAAGCAGTTTTTACTCCTCGCAAAAACAAGCGAAAACACTCATATGAAAAAATGACACCTTTGAGGTTCTCACCTTCTTCGCAACTCTGGTAAGAACGCCATAGGACCAAAATCTACAATTGGGCGTTCTGACAACCGAGGTACTGTATCCACTACTTGCTTAAAGGGCAAGAGCATAACTCATATCACTTACAAAAAAATGCTCCCGACTCCGATCTTTGGCTTTGTCAATTTGTCAAGGGTTTCATTCGTTTTTTCAAGTAATTAATCTTTTACTTTCGCCTGCCAAGAACTGCGCCTGACGACCGTGTTTTTGCGAAGTAGAGAGGAGAAATTGAATTTGAGAGCATTTGAGTAAGAGAAACGAGGTGATTAACTCTCTCTGGCTCTAATTACTAGAGCGAATTCCATAACCAACAAAGCTCAAAAATATCTAACAGCATTCAGAGATGACATGAGATCATAGCTGTGAGTCCATGCTTCATCTTATATAGACCCCAACACCCACATTGCAGAGTTCAAGGATCAATTGAATTGCCGGCACCAGGTACGACTCGATCCCAGGAGACGTTCTCGCGGAGGCTCAGTAAACAGTTTTCGGATGCCGAATGAGATATATGGCGTCTTTGAGCTGGGCATAGAAATAATTTCTAGCTGGCATAGCTCATCATTACGCCATAACGTGACGTGAAGCAGTTGTCAATACGGAGGAGTAGGTCATTTCCTGTAAGTCTTTAGAGGAGTAGGTCATTTCCTCTACGGACTACATATACTCGTCGATCGAAAGAGAAAATAGTAAAAGTAGAAAAGTCTCCTCCTCTTTTCCTATTGTACTTGTCACGTAGATCGGCAACGTTTTCTGCAAATTTAATCCCTTTGATTGACACGGAAGGCTTCTGTCCAGACTATAAGCGCGTATGTACTTTGTATTGGAAATATACTCACGACAAGGAGAGGTCAACAGTCAATAGAGAACACGGAAACGAGTCTTTTTCATTTCAAACATGCACTTCCTTGTGTGTTAAACACCTACGTATTATTTTTTTCCTGTACATTGTCGTTGGACCTGATAGAGAGGCTCAGACACACTGCTTGTTGTGACAATGATATTTGGATGCCAAGAATAACTGTACCATTGAAGGACAAAAAATTGAGTTAAATTGTTCAGTAGCATGCAATTTGAGCCAAATCGGGCGAGTTATGCCCTACACGCCACGGAACGGCATGTCACAGGACGACACTCGAATGTAACATTGCGCAATTAGGAGACTACGCCATTTGAATGCTTAATGCCAGACGTTTAATTCTCTTTGACTGGCGGAATCCCTTCCTGCAGGGGTGCATGCGATCTGCAGAAGTTCTTGCACGAAAAACTGGTCATTCCCTGCTAAGCGTATACCGTAGTTTATTGCAGTTCAACATTTTTTGTTTGGGCAGTTAGCGTTAGACTGACGCGAACTTCAAATTGGGCTGAGCCGAAGCAGCACCCAATTCTAGCGTTTATGAAACCATAAAACAAGAGATGCTGCTGGAGGCGACAAGGTTAGGTGAAAGAACGAATGATCAGGCCGGCACGAGGGAAACCCACCGAACTAAAGTAAGTCGCGAAGATTAGTCGGATGATAAATTGAAAAGCGGAATCTAAGGCATATGTCCCGAAACGAAAAAGAGAGGAGCGCATGGCACGCGGAGTGCACTCAGAACACATTTTCCTGGTTATTCATACTTGTATGTAGTGTGGTCCAGATATGATCCACTGGATGCGCACGAGATTGTGTAACACACAGTGAAAATGAAAATGAGTGAAAATGAACAGACAGAGTTTAAGAGTCAGAGTCCATTCACACCTATTGAGAAGTTCGTGTGGTCGTCGTGCAAAACCGACAGACTGTTTGAGGTGGCGATAAAGGTGGGCAGCAGCTGTCCACTTGTGCAACGAACAGGTGGGGGAGTTTTTGAGGATGTTACAACAGGAAAAAGCCGCGAATGGGACATGAACTGGGGCTGTTTGCTTGCGTGATGAATCATGCAAAGTGCAGCACGCTTTAAGTTCCTCCTTCTAGATTTATTGCCGGAAGAATTTGGGGAATTTCCGCATTTGAGTTTATTTACCTGTAGGTTTGACTACAATTGACGCTTCTGAGGTCTGCCACAGGTCTGTCTCAGAAGTAGACTCCGACACATTGGTTGTAATTTGTATGTGGAGATCAATCATAGTATAGAATGATCGAAATTGATAGGATGTCTGCTCTACTTGCCTCTAAGTTAACCAATGTGCTACCAGGATTATAAAGACGGAAAGGCACATATATTCCTCCATCACGACATCCTTTCGTAGCGGTTGTCTTGACTGTCTGTTCGCTGTCATGGTTGATCCACGGAGGAGAAAACTTGCATTAATCTTTGCATCGAAAAAGTCACGCTTCGCTCAAGATAAGTGGGATGATTGCGGGCAAGCGTACCCCGCGATAATTAATTTTAACATGTGTCCGTTCAGCTGTCGTCTGTTCTTATTCATTCCGTGTTAAAACTCACGTTTTGGCCATGTGGAAGCAAAGTTGTAGCAAAGGACAATTTTTATAGCAGCTTCTAAAAATATCCCCCGGCAATTTTTCGCAATTTAAGCTGTTATCACAGATGCTAGCGTCTTTTTTTGTCGCCTGGACACTTAAAAAAACATATTTTTCAAAAGAAAACCTATTTCCTCTTGTAGGGTGTCATCTGTCTCCAGAAGCAATGGTCTATTCAAATCCCTAGACGAATAGGAAGTTGCATAATAGCGGAGGAGACTGCGTTGTTGTTTGTTTTGCTTCCTATGCCAAGCACAAAATAGACAATTTATCAGTTTTTAATTGTTAGGTAAAGTACCGTATTATGGCCTCTGCTCACCAGCCAGAAGTGAGGAACAAAATTGGACGATCAGCTACGAGCGGTCTAATTCGCTTCATGGCAGTTTCCCAGAAGGTCATTATGCGGGTAAATGAGAAAATGGAAAAATGCGGGCGGTGCCTCTGTTGACAACAGAACCAATAAAAATGTTTTTCTGCGCATTTTCTCACCTAAAAAGGCGTTTTAGAGCTGATTCCGCATATGCCTACCCTCAAAACACGGAATAATAGAAATTTTATGAGTTTGTTTACGTCTCCAAGCGTTCGCACGGCGCACGAGCTGAACGATGGAGTTTAAAATGGAATTTAAAGTCTGTTGAATGTTTGTTGCATCGCAAGGAAGAAACTTATAAACTTACACATTTCCTAAGTGGGTAAATTTAATCAAAATACTGCGAAACTTGTACCTTCTTGGGTACGGTATGTACACCGCAATATTTTGCATTCGAGTTGATTCTTCTTGGCTTTAGGTGTCGCAGACAATGATAAAACCTAATGAGGAACCACGAACATATACATAGAAGAGGAAATGGAATGCTAATGGGTGCTCAGATGGTCCAATATAGAAAGAGTAAAAAATCCATGTGAAAAACCGAATCCAGGCAAAGGAAATTATGATTAATTCCATTTGCTAAAAATGTCACCACCAGAGAACGGCGGCCATCTAGAGATCAGACATTTTTGAAGCCCTTGAAACACAAAACCAATAAAGATCAGCTCTGTCTAAAACACACTTACCCACGGACCTGTTAGTGCATCAACAGTGCCAGATGGAAAGCACTTTCGTAGAGCGGAAAAAGGTCTCACGACAGAATACAAAATTTGAACAATGGTTGTTGCATCTAATCAAGGAAATGCAACAAGCAGACGAGAAAGAGGAGTGTCCCCTCACTCAAAACAACACCAACGTTTGCGCTAATCCCTTTGTGGAAGCGGCGTGCTCCTCACTCGGAAATGCGGGTCGAAGCAGATAATTGTATGCCAAAAAGTAAATACGCCACTGCGCAAATGTTCGTCTGTCGAAATTCTAATTTTGACTTTTCACCGAGGAAGTCGCTAATGAGGCGGTGATGAGGCAGACTCGCGGGGCGACGAAAGAAGAGCGCCGAAATGACAAATGCGCCGACCGAAAAAGACTGTGCGGGCACCAAGAACGCGGACGACTGGCCGGTCATTTTGTGCTAAAAAACGGGATAAGACAACTGTTGCGGCCTGCGGTCGCTTCAAGCGTCACCTTTCACACGTGCACACTTTGTCTATCCGGGTTGAGCGGGGTAAGGGGGCGCTGGAGTTACACAAAGAGGTTAAAAAACGTAAATTTGTCTTGGGCCATTGACCGAGCGTGGCCTGATGAAAAGATCAGTTGAACTGTGGTGTTTGGATAGATCGGGAATGTTCTGGATGTGACTGTCACCAGTAGGTCAAGAGTCAGCTTGATTTAGGGGATATGTATCCCTGATAAGGCTCAAGGAAGATGGAGAGGAATGTATGCTATATACTTCTGCTAGGGTGTTAACACAATTTCAGGTAGTATCAGGTAATTCCGCTCACTGTTCCATTAGAGACCAACTTTTGCTTGACTATAACCATTACCAACATCAGCGCTAATCAAATCCAATTGATCCAATGTACTTTAATGCCGCTTGTGAATTCAATTGAACATTGGAAATGTTGGCTTGCTATTCGAAAGCAAAGTACGATGATCTCTGCTTCAGCTCAGCACCACGCCCGGAAGTGCACTTTCGTGGAAACAGTTGTGTTCCTAAGTAAAACAGAGAGCACAAGTTCACAAGCGATCTCCGCCAATGTGACGCTGACCTGTCGCCGAAACACAACGCATCTATCACTGAGAACTATTGTCGGAGTACAAGTTATACATCTCGCAAGCACTATTTAGTAAACGACTAACACCTGCCGCGACCTTGGACATGCTCTGACACTTATCTGAAGAGCGAGCGGAAACTGGGATGAAAAGCCGCCGTTGTTCTCGGAGGACAACGCCGCCTGGGCGGGGTTAATTCACGCGCAATTGCGATGATCATAAATGCTGGAGTCGTAAAATGCCAAAATTCCTCCGGAGATAATTGTCATATTGAGTGTTTGTGTGGAGACGTTTGACTTTTGAGCTCTAGACAGTGCGCTTCCAATCAGATATAGATTCCAAAAGTGATGTAAGGCTGATGACAGAATGAAATCAAACCAGAAAATGGGGCATTTGACTGTGGGAAGGTGACAGCTGAAGTACACCGTAATGAAGAAATTATAACAAATCTGGATGGGTTTGTCCATGCTTCCTTCCTGTCTTCTTGTGCCTGTTGCCTAATCCATAAAGTAAGGAGCAGATTCAAGTACTTAACGATCCGCTTGCTATTCTCGCATTTCTTGTGACCTGCAAAGTGCATTCTTGCATTACACAAGCAAAGGATCCAGGAAGCACTTGACCTCGCTCACATAACGTTAAACAAAATGTGTCTAATCTGACATCGGGCACTTCTTTTCTCGAACACTGTTCCGGTCTCCGGTGACTATTAATCATGCTGTTTTGATCCCATAATCAATCATAGTTCGACTCTGGTTTTCGAACGGTCAGTTTTTTGGTGACTGCAGAGGAAAGCGTCGGAATCTCATAGTCTGCTTCTTTAAAACTCCAATGTCACCAAGAATGCTTGTTAAACTGTAGAATCGCTCAGAACATTTGTGTAAATGTACAATCACAAGAAAACTCTGAAAATTACATTATGTATTGTTGTATTGTTCTCTTTGTCCTACAACGACTGTGCTAAGAGCGCAGCCCATGTGCTGAAAATTCTAAGGTATTCGCGTGGGAAAGTATAAAAACAGTTTGTCGACTGCCCAATACCGTAGAAATACATCTAAAAGCAATATTTTACAGGGTTTAGTTTGTTGTTTCTAAAGCACTAAAAACTCTGGATAATTTCTAACTTATGTCAAAAAATTACGGTTGTTTTTCGTTTCGGACAACACACAGTCTAGTAGATACAAATACTTTTATTATTATTGAAATAGTAACTTTTTAAGCTTTAAGTGTCTCGTTTGTTGCCAAGACATCAACTGAACACACACACAGAATCCCTTTGGTACATAGATTTGTAGCAGAAACGTACTTCAGGAGAACTCCGGTGACGTCTCTCGCTGTCCTCATTCTGGATGAAATTACCAATGAAATTGTGGAATCAGCAAAAAATAAAAAGGTCAGATTGTACCTAACGTCTTTTTGTGGAATGCCGGTCACAGGAGTGCATAACACTCGCCTGCGTTCATATGGCCGCGCTAACCGCTCCTGCTCTCCCCTGTCTCGCGCGCCCTCAGCAGTTTGGCGCGGACATAACACTGTGTTCGACGGGAACGTAACACCTCCATTGCGGGCAGATGTGTCTGTGCCATCCAGTTGCGCTTATCCACCGCTCTGACTCCACGACAGTCGTCTTACTCACTTCCGCGCTTTCCGGCTCCATGGAACAAAGTTTTCTCACGCCCCAGCCGCGTGGTTCATGAAAGCGCCGGTTATTAGTTGGACAATTTCTAGGGGCGCGCTACTGTCCGACTTGTTTTTTGTATTCGCTCCCTTGAGCTTTGCGTTGAAGAAATGTGCGACCTTTTCTTTATTGTAGAATGAGTCACGGCAACAGTCACGGCAACAGAGTCGCGACAATAACATTATTACGGTAGTTTCCTATCAACAACTTCCACAAGACGAACCTAGTCGCGTGCTTTCCGGCCTCTCATGTAACATGTCTCACAATTAGGCAAACTTAAATGAAAATTGCCGGATCAAGATTGTTTTTATGAAATGAGAGCACGTCGGCATTTGTTTGCGCACGCTGACTTCCCACGTGAACAACTCATCCGATTTGCCGCGTCACTTCGTCCAACTTCCCTCATTACTTCAATCCTCCGAAATTTTCCCTTATCCGTGCGCCGATCCGGCTGCTAATCATATTACATCAATCTGCGCTCATTCCCGTGGCACAGCCACCTCCTCAAGCGTTGCCATAGTGCGTGGGTCGACGGGTTGGTCTCATATTAGGCCATCAGCGTGGTTCAGCCGACACGTTGTACGTTGTTGCGAATAACTGTGCGTGCTTTCAGACAATTTCAAGAAAATGATGAATCTTCGAAATGGAAAGAATGTGAAGAAGCGGCTGGAAAGGGATAGCACTCCGGATTTGCTTTTAGGTAGTATTTAATGGACACCGAGAAGCACGAAACAACTTTTTGCAGACATCGAACAGTATGAAGCTGCGCTGAGAAACATCCCTCTGGAGGACGTTGAAACACATAGTAGGTTTTCTTAGAGGTGAGAGAAGTTTAAAAAGTATCATGTTTTATTGTCGTTTTGGACCGAATATCCGCTGAATGAGCGAAGAAGAGTAAAACGCTTTGTTGAGAGCGTGACCGCTAAGGCGACCTGTGCTGTCATGCGTTTTCCTAAACGTGCAGCAGATTTGTCCAACATGTTGCAGCATGCCCAAAAAGTAAATATCTAAAGTCCAATCTACTTTATGCAAAAAAATAATGCACAGAAGCTGAAAAAACTCTCTATTTCGATGTTGAATCCCATCAGCACTTATAAGCGGAATTCATTTGAAAAACAATTGTCTTCAATCACCTAGTTCTTCTACACTCCCCCTGTTTTCAGTGAAGAACGGACTCATCACTTTAGAAGACGTAGATAATGCCGAACAATACGCGCATCAGGCTGTCTCCATTGTCACGTTGTTTGCCGACGATCTTGCCAAGGAATGCGACATATCCCCAAAAAGAATGTCGGAAATCATTGGTGAGTGCTATGATGCAATGCTTTGGCTTACCTCCCCGTGATGAGCGCCCCTTCACAGCAGACGTTCAGCTGGCGACCGGACCTGCGCGTCTGCAAATTGGCCCGGAGAGCCGGTGTCTAATCCGCTAGCACACTAATGATGTCGTCGATATGACACCTTTCCGTTCGTGGATGTCACAGAGGTCGGCAGTCGTTGAGCGGTTGAAGTGCCCAGTTCCGGCGCAAAGCCATCCAGAGGAAGCAGAACAGGATGTCGCCAATATATGCGCGTTATTTAGTGAGACAACAGAAGGACTTAATTTCCTTTGCTCCTTGCATTCTGTACGCATCAGTTAAGTGGTTTTCATGCAGCATTTTAGTTTACCTGCGGATACAAAGGGTAGTTAGTTGGTTAGTGGTCGTCAGTGAGATAATTTACACCTGGAGGTCCATTGCATGACGTGCACGACCACATGAGCAATTAGCTCACCTAGTTTGTTTTGCACTCATTAAGGTAGTGATCAAGAACCACATTCGGATGTATTATTAGACTGCATGACCGACTCCTGACTGACTCCTCCCTTCCAGGTGTCAGTGTCATCTAGAACACTCATACCGCGGTGCAGTATGTTGCTTTCCAGGAAAGTATACTTCGTTTGGCACCAATCCCGAAATCGTGAAGTGCGCTTGCGTGCAGATCAATAAAACTTATTAACTGGGACACTACAAATTCCATGACCAGCTTTATAAGTGCGATACCATGTCCAGCATTCTCACTTTTTGTTCGCCATCGGTAAAAGCAGTCTCAGCTTTTGTTCTGTGCGTCGGTGCTCCTTAGGCCTTTAGGAAGGTAACGACAGCGGTCACTGCCCATCGTGGTTTGTTTTCCCACAAACACGGCGTTGAAATGTGCTATGTGGCTGCTATGTTGCGAATTGCGTGTCGGTACTGCAATCGAAAAATGATGTCCATTTATGCAATTGGAAATGTATTAAAAGGTCAAGCATTTTTAGACAATCTTAGCGATCGTCTTACGAAGCTCTACCTTGAAGCTATCATCGACTCGAGGAGAAAAGGAGCGGGCAAGAATGAAGTCGATGAGGCAGAAGACGAAGAAGAGGAAGAAGAAGAACAGGAAGCGTGATGCTCAAAGGTCTCAGGAACGATGTCCGGTGAATCATGACAGAACTATCACGTGCGAGCGTTCATGCTTATTACGCTTCGATAAATGCCTTTGACTAAGCGTTGTTTGTCGTTGTGAAGATGTGAACGTCCAATGCGTTCAGATACCTCAATCTGCCTCCATTGTCTTTGCGCGCAATGTTGACATGTATATGTTCCCTGACGCAAAGGGAAGCTGTGTTGTGGCCTTACGAATTTTCACGTTCTTAGCAATAGTTTGCTTACATCATCCTTCCTTTATAGGAGAAGATTGTTTTCTAGTAGACGAGCTCAACATGATGAACGGCGTCCTATCAGCGCAGTTAATTCAGGACGAGCTCCACCGACTGAACGGGAGTCGACTCGGCTCGGTTCAACCGGACGCCCAAGTTCCGAACCTGGTCATTGGAGGTAAGATCCGGTTGGCGTGGCTCTCTGTATTTGTATCCCCCGCTTCCAGGAATCGACGAACAGATTGTTCTCCTCGACAACGAGTATGAAAATCACATCATTGATGCTTTTCTCGCCAGTAGGTCCCCCCAGCAGTTGCCTTGACAACTCTTTCACATTGCAGATCGGCCCGGAATCATTCGTACTTTATCCAGATATTTTGGCGGACTTGAGCTCCTCTACAAGAGCGGTAGGTTACAGTGTTTAGAAGTTTTGGTAATACAATGCTTCATTCAGAGGAACTTTTGCAAGCCGCAAAGCAGAAACATATGCAGCAATACTCCCAATTAAAACACATGCATACAGAAGCGACAACCCAAGCTAACAGTGCGTAACCATGACCGTAAAATAGCTGAAACTTTCACTTTAGGAAATTTGAATTGTATAAGGGAATTCATGAGACTGGTGTTCCTCTACAATCGCGATCTGTTTGATCCTCGCCAACGTCATCTTCAGGAGGCCACCTGGTGGAAGGTGAAGACATATATGGTCAAAAATGGATTCCGCGAATTCAAAATGTTCAGTGCGGAGTTTCTGCATCACAGTGTATGGCTGAAGCTTCGTAGTATCACGGAGCGCAAGTTCGCCAGTGGAGTCGGGCAGATTACCTTTGTCAGTGTAAAGCTTACAAACATTTACTTATTTGGTTCTTTTAGATCGACTTCTACGTTATCGAAATCGATCCCAGTGTTCTCTCCCCGGTTGTCTCCGCGAATAGCGCCTCCCCCCAAAATGTTCTGCTTCCTTCACCGGACGTCTCCTTCTGGGTGGAGTACTCAATGAAAGTCCGTTGGAACTGCGTCTTTGTTTAAGTAGCATAACGAAACAACCGCGTCTACTTGTTGTTCACTTAACCAGATCTGCCGTGGTGTTTCGTGCTGCCCTGTGCTTCCTGTGTTTTTAGTTCCCATATCGCAGTTATTAGCCATCCTGTGTTGTGGTCACGTATGGTTTGTGTTTGTTTCTCGTGATAAAGTGTTTGTTTTACGGGATTCTGTAATACAGTATGAAGGTAAGGACTTAAGCGTCGTTCACCCAGTACAGGTTCAGGTGAGATTTAAGTACAGCCTTTCGACGCAACAGACAGGACAGATTTCTTCCAAGTTCTTTCAGTAGCTAGCCTTTTTTTCTTTTCCCTTCATCAGGGAAGACCAGTATTTGGAATAAACGGCTTTGCAACCACAGAGCCGAAAACTTCTACCGTACGATTTAGTGTTACGGTATTGTGTGTAGCCCCAATGATTTTGCTGATGCTTGAAATGAATCTTTTATCAATAAAAGCTAAATAAAGATATTCAT
This sequence comes from Steinernema khuongi, assembly GCA_016648015.1. Classification (NCBI taxonomy): domain Eukaryota; kingdom Metazoa; phylum Nematoda; class Chromadorea; order Rhabditida; family Steinernematidae; genus Steinernema; species Steinernema khuongi. The sequence goes on along the minus strand of JADLIF010003242.1, from coordinate 99,203 downwards.
TTAAATATTTGGGAAGTTCTTTTTCTATTGCGTGTACAGAAGAAGTAAACAGTTTTCATCCAATTTCCGCCCGGAAAATATAGAGGCTACCTCGAGGAAAGGACAAATCGATAAGTTTTTGCAAACTAAAGTGCTGATTTGGTGGCCTCTTAAAAAGTGTTGACGCGCTTTGTCACGCTCTTTCTGATCAAATCTCGATGTTGCAGCAAACGACGCGAAGACGCGACGCGCACTGTCGCGAAAGTTCTCCGCGCGCGTATCTGTTTTCTACAAACGCCAATAGAGGGCCATATAAGCGGCAAGTACATTGGTGGCGAGCGAAAACGGCAGGATGTTCGGCCCTCCTTGCCGTGCTACCTCGGCATCCTTCGTCTTCGACGTTTCATTTCAGACGTTTCTTTTTGCTGTGCGGTTGCCCCTTAGCGCTCACCGTCTTTCACTGTAGTTGAACCGCGGTTACCTTGTCTGGATGTCCTAATTGAAAAACGGGTTTCTTTCAGATCCAATAAATCGAAAATGCCAGCCCTTACGGAAAATCTCTCCGGTACGGACCTGGGAGGAGCAGTTGCGAATCTGACCGACGCTGAATCAGTAAAGTGCTCGGACATGGGTCAAGAAGTCCGCAGAGGTGAGAACAGAAGATAAGCTAGAACTAAACTTGCTCCGATTTCAGCTTTCTTCTTCATATGCTCTTCGGACGAGGAGGACGATTCTGACAGCGATGAGTGGAGCGATCAAGAGGACGCAACGAGAAAAAACGAAACGGCCACACATCACCGCTTAAGCAATTCGGACCATGACACTCCACATCAGCTGCCTTTCCCGAAACTTGCAATGAAGAGTTACAGCGAAAGTTGCCTTTGCGCCTCGACCAAGCCGCATTGTCACTGCTTTTTGTGCAAACCGTTTCTTTCGCACTGCTGATTGAAGACCGAAGAACGAGTTCTGCATTTCTCTTGCCATGTATTTGTTGTCAACCATGTTACTACGGTAGACATGAATAAAACTTTAAAACCAAATGTCACTTTTTATAAATGACCTTGTGGGAGGAGATAGAAACGGTGTATTGTGCTAGTCGGTTTCGGTTTAGCGACCATCAGCCATATACAACCGGTTTTGGAAACCTGTACGAATACGTGTACACTATCGTATGCATTTGAAATTGTAGTTCTGTGTGAAAATAGCGTGTATCTGTAGTTACTTAAAAACATACACAGTAGCTCAAATTTAGGAGCTACGGTAAGACTACTATAGTGGGACGAATCTACAGTGCAGATCCTCTCATAAGCAGCTGGAGTGTTTACGTGTTGTACTGTACTGGATTTGAAGCCGCGATGCTACCCGATTTCACTAACAATGGTCCCAGCACGATTTGCCCAAACTTTTCTTATTTCCATAAATTTCAAGGCAGATGGATTTCCGGGCAAATCTAGCTCTCCTAGTTGTACCCAATGATTCGTAAAGGGAATTTATTTTTTGCGTATATATGATAATACTACAAATTAGGGAGCTATAAAACAGTTTGATAGGTTATATAAAAGAAAAAAAAATTAGGAAAAGAATTTTTCGTCTTTCGGCTGTACAAAACGACGCTTCAGTTGTCCACATCCATGCGGGAATCGGCTCCTCCCTCAGCTTCATGCTGCATATCCTCATGAGAGGTATGGCCATTGTCTGTAAGACTGTCATTACCACTCCACCATATTCCTGCTACTTACTGTTCGAGACGTCGTCGGTAGTTTCTTCATCGTTGGTTGCTTCTTCGTCGTCGTTATTGTTGTAGTCCGCGGTGTTGATGCCGACTTCCATCCATGCAAAGTGTGGGTGGTTAAAGAAATCAATGGGTTCGTGTTGGCCTACAAAATTATACGATGTTTAGCTGCCGTAACGCATCTTACGTCCAACTGTTGCATTGAGAATTTCCATCTCTTCGTCATCAGACTCCCAGTCTACACGGCTTACGATGAAGAATCTAACTGAAAAATGCACATTTTGGTCCAATTTTAAGCAACATGCAACGAAACATACTCCTTCGAGGCTCTTCGGTGGGCTCTTCGTTTGTGTCCTCGCTCTCGCGAACAGGCACGTCTTCCGACGTATTATTGATATGAGACATCTCCCTGGAATGATGGTGAAACATGGTCTTTTGAAGTGGTCGGAATGGGTACAACGCATTGTCTAAGGCGACGGTAAGACATTGGGTCCACTAGTCAGTTATATACGTCATTTGATTGGAAAACCTCACTAGTGTTGAAATATGCCACATGACATTTGATAAGTCTATCAGGAAAAAGATTTTGCAATGACACACAATTGAAAAAAGGGGCACCTGAGCCTTTTGTGAGCCGCCGTTCGTCGCGAATCTTCGATCAACAATGAATCGGTTAGGGACTGTGGGCGTTCGACGAGGCGCCAGGCGGATGATCAATTGTCCATGATTCCGCATTATTCTGCGTTTTCTGATCAGTCATCTCCACTGAATCACTGTCCGTCGATTCTTTCTATCCCAAAAACCTATCCCCCACTCACATTGATGGTGGCCGGCATCGCCGGCCCCGCCACCTACAGTATGCTGTCGCGCCGGTTGCCCTTTCGAACGTCTTCGAATTCAAGTGGGGGTTTGTGCCGCCCATACACGGCAGTCTTTCAAACGTCGTCCGGAGGAGGGCGAAACGGCCTATGCGCGCGACCGGTTGCCCATCCGCAACTTTGTAGGACGTCCGAATGCATACAATTATGCCCGAGCAAGAAGGCAGTTCGTCCTGCTGGTTGCCATAGTGCCGGCGCACTCTCTTCCACCTCTTTTTCCAAACCCTCGTCCGCAAATTAGAGTTGCCTATCGTGGATTCTTCCCCAATTAGTACTTCCTCCGTAGTACCGCTACCTTTCCCGCTGACTGATGATTACGTTCGTTCCAGATCTTACGCATCCGAGTATGTCACAATCTCACTCTAAGCACGCGAAGGAAAATGCCCAAGACAATGGTCACGAAAGCATTCCAGTGACTTTCAACATGGACCTCCTCAGCCTCCTGTTTATGTTCTTCGTGAGTTATGGGACACTGCGAGGAGACTGCTATGGAGCATCTGACTTGGAATCAGGCGAACAGCGTACGTTTGAAGGGGGTGAGTTTGGTGTAGAATGATGCACTTTTAAAGTTGCCGTTTAGACTGGGCAGAGTTGAATGAGCAGGAACAAGAAGACCTCGAGGAAATCATGCATAATAACATCGAGATTGCTCGTTTGTACGAGGAGCACTTGGCAGAGGAGGTGGGGTGGCCGGTTGAGCGGATCTCCCAGCTCATAGGTGACATACTTCTTTAGCGGAGGAAAACTTTGGCTGATGTTTAGAGGAAACGGCTGAAATCGTGGAAGAGAATGTCGTGTATTCGCTGGCTTCCCTGAAGAGGACCCTTCGCGAAGGTAGGGTGCTGCCGATCACGTGCATGCGGGCCACCGTTCGGACGGGAAGCAATAAAGACGGAAAGTACATGGACGGCCTTTAGAAGCCTTCCGATCAGATCGTTTGAAAGTACCGCAGCCGAAAAGTGCAAGACAGTGTAAAGTGCAGGGCAGCTTTCGGCAGTATCGCGGGGGTGTTGCTAACGTGGGAGTTGGTCATGTGATTGTTTCCAAATTAACGTTTGTGCTTTTTAGCTAGACGTACCGACCTTTGCAAGATTCAGTGAACGAGCTCAGATGAAGACACCTTGACCGCCAGTAACCAACGCACTGCAGAACACCTACCTAACGTCCCCACCGTATGACCCTCATCATGGATTTTTTATCTCTATCAAATTTCTGTTAAAAGCGTGTAATTTTATATCCAATCGAATAAGGCTATTTGTATGATATATACTGTACTACCATCAACCGGTTGGCCAAGCATCGATCGACGCGAAACTGATGGTGTATGTCCAGTCTACTCTTCCTTTGTTGGCTTGTTGTTGATCTCAATGGCCTACTGTCATTATTTCAGCAGAATAAATATAAATAGAAAGTCACGTGCGAATTACGTGGGTTCGATCCCCTGAGAGTATCTGCTTTGTGTCATCTGCATTTCTGCCACACATGTATGCTTTTACCTTGTGTCATCGTTAAAACGTCACCCTGGAAGCGTGCACCTGACAATCATTAGCATTCGAAGTGCATTGAGGGTGCTCATTGCGGCGATAAAAGTTTGTCCCGCGTAGAGAGCAATAACACTGTGAGCTTTCCTTTCTTGTGCCGACGAATCCAGTCCGACCCAAAAGAGCGAACACATTGGCGGCTATCCTTTTTGAAAGGGAAGTTGAAAGGGAGTAGCGGTACCCGTCGATTAGTGGGTAGCTGACAGTAGTTTAGCAGCATTTTGAGCTCATTTCATGACAGTCTTCAGTTCATACGCCAACACCGAGAAAATCTATAAGTTATCTCAAAGTTGTAGCCATTGAATTTTAATTACTGAAGTACAGTTCTTTTAAGATGTACATTGTTCCCATTCCCTGTTCACGTTTTGCTAATTTGCCCAAGGTGAATCTTCCATCCAGCTCCCGTGTACACCTTCTGCAAACGTCAAGGTTAAAAGTTCAGAAGCGAAAGTGCAAGAGAGGTGCCTTTGTTGTGAACCTTATTGGTTAATATTCGCGCAGAGGACGGCCTCCCACTACAAGGACGCTCACATTCTTTCAGTTTTGTCGTGCTTACAGCGCCCACTTTGCTCTCCAAATATGAAAGTGCCCATCTGGGTCTTACTAATCGAGTTGTGGATCAACGCTCTCAAATGGTCATTTGACGAGTTGCCTTTCCTCTACAGGACCTCCATCGTCTTCGCTGTGACGGGCGTCACATGGATATGCGGATTTCAGAAAATTTTCGCACTTATTTGGTGCGCTTATTTCATAAATACTTTGATTGCCCATCTGCCGGCCATTGTCAAGATTTATGAAATAGTCCGAAGAGAAATCACCCTGGAACCTGGTATCTTAAAGTCACGCGTATTTTAGATTTTTAATCACCGAATTCAGAGGCATGCTGTGACGAGAAGCTCACTTTCGAAGAGGCCTATCCAATGATGTGCCGCCATGTGGTCGAGCCAGCTCGTAAGGATCCAAACAATTCAGGTATTGGCGACATTTGTGTATATAAATTTGCTCTCACCAGAAACAAATATTCAAGAAAACTCAAGCGATATCACTGATGCAGGGAGCAACGAGGAGTCATCAAATGATCAGTGTGAAGCAGTCGCGAAGAAACAAAGAACTCGATCGTACTCGTTACCAGTGGGCGTTAAGGAGTGGTGGAAATCATATACTGAGCGATGTGAGCACCCTCTGCTCCAAGGTTTGCATCGTGTTGCTCCAACTACCACGAAAATGGTTTCAGAGAACGATATCGAAGATATGCTACTCACTCGAGAGGACGACGATGTTTCAGCAATAGTGGATTACCCGAAAAGACAGGAAGGTATGGACAGCTTTTTGCGTAAAAATACTATTCGTTCAGAGATTCCAGAAACTCAGAGCGGACCGTATACACCTTGTTCTCAGGACCAGCATCCAACATTGGGCGTCGGAGATAGCGTGGCTAAGGGACAACTTGAGGAATGTGAATTGCAGAAAGAAAACGACGTTGCTGTTGAGTGTCTAAAGCCTCTAAAGTCTAAAGACTCCATGACTCAAACGGATTTAACAAGTGATCTATCGATTAATTTTTGTTTATGGACTTGTTTATGGAGTTTTCAGGTTTCGACGGAAGTTTCTTCTCCTGCCACTGTCAATCTGCGCCAGGGCTCCGCTCTACCACACCTCACTCGCAAGAAGCCTTCAAAACTAAACACAACAGTAAGACAGTGGTAAAGGATCGGAAAAGCGAAGTCTCGACTGGCGATTCGGACGAACGTTGTCGCGGAAATACATCAAATGAGGGTGGAGATGAAATAGTGTGGTTAACAAGAAGTACTAATATTTTAGAATCATCGATCAACCATGGAGATTCGGACACGCTGTGGTACGATGTTATTTCGGAGCATGGTAGTGCGAATACCCTTTCCTAAACAAAATAGCCTTGGACTTTAGATTCTCAGCAACATGAAAGGGAACGGCCGTTCTATGGTACTGTAGAACAAGCTACTGGACTTCCAACTGTGTCGAAAACGAAGCGCATTCGAAAGTTCTTCACACGATGGTTCAGCAACCGAAAGCATACCTGAATCAATATGGCGGAGAAGAATCTTGTTTCGGTGTCGTCATATTTATTTGATTGCGTAGTGTCTTAGATATGCCTTTTCGTGCTAACTTACCGGTGCAACACTTCTGTGAATCTAAGCCTTTAAAAATTTTCAGGAGGCACAGCTCAAGTAAAAAAGAGAAAGACAATTGAAATGGGAGGAAATTGAAGTAGTTTTGGTGAAAAGTGCGGAGTTAAAAATGCATAGCAAAGGGAATAAAGGTGAGAGAACAAAGAAGAAAGGCAAAAACACTTAATACGGGAACCATGGGAGGCAATCGTAAATTCAAAGTGCATCCGTTGGATAAAGATAAATACAGGTTTCATGGCTTTGAAGAGGCGTTTTATCGCAATATTTTTACTTGATTTTTTTTATTTTTATGTTATATTTTACTTAAACTTAACTTGCATTGCTACAATCTCTATTTGTCACAGGGAAGTGAGTGTGCAGTTACCTAACAAGCATAGCAGTTCACCTTGAGAGCTATTAGAAGAGGATGCCAACGTGCTTTTTCTGACTTGTACTTATTAGAAAATGCACTTTGGAGGGCGAGCACATGTTTGCGTGCGCTCGGCTGGCACAAAGAGCCGTCCACTGTTAGCGCACATCTACTGTAGCGCGGCTATCGATCGCGGCGGCGACAAACGAGTTCTCGTGGGAACGTGTCGCTACCGTACGTGCTGTTGTTTTCCCTTAATCTTGTACTATTGGCGGCGCGCGTTTAGACGATTCGCATATTTGATATTAGACTTTATGACTCCGAGCGCATATGTGAGAACCTTGATTTCCATTCAAGTCCCGAAGCTCGATGCTAGATGTTGGAAAATCTCTTTTAGGCATTCCAAAAAATTTAAATACGTGACGCTAATAACTCCGCTTATCTCAGTTCAAAATTTTTGATGGAGATTTTACAGGAAGTGGCCCTCATAGAAGATCATTGTAAACAAATACATTCATCAAGCAGCGAGTCATAAAAAAAGAACGCTTGGACAGTATCCAAGGCTTGTCTCTCCCTCTGTGTGAGTTATATTTCTCCAGCGTATGGCTCCATCACGCAGAGCCGTCGTCGCTCACTATTCTGCCGGTGCGGCTCTCTTTGGAATGTCTAGATTTTATCGCCGGTCTGTGCGGTCAGCACGAGCACTTTGATTTGCATAAGTTCAAAATTCCGTCTGTAGATGGCCCCTCTTCACTAAAATTTTCGAAGACCGGTTCGAAGCTGCTAGTGGGTCCCTTTACTACAACCTAAAACAAATTTCATGTGTGCTTCAAGTCTGGGATACCAGTCTGCTGATATTACCTCCTTACCATCGAGGTGCTTCTTCAGCCAAACGCATTGCTCACCGATTTAGGATATTTGAACGGATGTTTCGGGTATAAATGCGCGTGTGTAGCTGAATCAGCGCCGCCTGCGAGACCGCACTCCATTTAAGTAATTGCACAATATATTTTCAGCTTTCTCAAAACAATGAACTGTGGAGGATCACCGGACTTTCTTGCCGATGTGCAATCAAAAGACGCTGCGCTTGAGGTCAATATCGCCGTTGACCATGTGGATGCCTGCCAGGAGGCCGTCATTAGCCCAGAAGAAGCTACAGAGACAGCAATCGTCTTGAAGTGCGGGGAGAATTCGGACTATGAAGACGACTTCCACATTGAGTTTGATGCGGACGCTGATGTATGGGATGAGGAGATTCTCGAAGAAGGTTTCCTGGAAGCGCTTGGCAACGACGACGTCGAAGATCTGAACTCAATCCTTGCCGAAGCGGAAGATACAATGGAAGAATAAGATTAGAAACTTTCTTACTGCTTTTGTTCATTTCTTCCCTGTTGTCCAGTTTTTATGTAGGATACAGTTTTGTCATATTATATAGAATTTACTCAAACAGACAGGGTGCTGAGGGAAAAAGACAAGGGCCTTTCTAAGTCGTTAAAGGAAGAAAAAGATTAAAAAGGTGCAAGATCGACCAGAAGGAATCCTGAACTTGCACTGCAGTTAGATTGCACGGAAAGTAGGTATAGAATTCTGTCCGGATCGGTGAATGATTTCATATACCAGTCTGCTTCTTTATTAAGTGTTCCACGTAGGGGTGTATAAGACGATCGATTCTGTCTTACGATCGGAGTTAAGATCTGCAACTTTGATCACATCCATTGCATGGGGTCGAACTCGGATTGGAGGAGGAGTTGGCTTCTGCAGGCTCAATCGAGTGATCTGTCGGAACGCTTGGTGCCCAAGCCATTCATTTGCATTTCCATCAACATTCCCATCTCCTCTCGCTTGCAGTTTTTTGCTCTCGTCTGCCGCATGACTGTCCATTTTGGAGATTTTTTGTAAAAAAAAAACCGTCTGGCCGCCGCCCCCTTTGCAGAGCGACGGAAACGTTTCGTTCGATCCCTTCGACGATCAAGAGCTTGAATCACTTGGCTGTCGGGCAGCGGACCTGGCCGGTCATACTCAGCTCTCTTCTTGTGAAGGGCTTGGTCACCATCCCTGACACTTTCCGTCGTCCACTACAGTCCCCCAGCTCCCTGTACTTTTCCGTTTCAGATTTGGACATGACGGACAACGAAGCGGTTAAGCCCCGAGGACTCCGCCGAAGTTACGCAACGCACGACCTCCGCCATAATCCCGGATGCCATGGAAGGTGTGGACTCGTAAGCTGCGTTCCATTCTATCCGGAAGAAACTCCTAAGAAGGACGAGAGACCCAAATCACCGCCTTGCCACCCTGAAGGGAATGGACGTAGGGCACATTGCTTTAGCTTGGATAAAGTTGGCTCTTTTCAGGTCCCATGTTCAGGATAGGACCGGATGAGGAGAACGAACCCGAAGAATGTAAGCTACTCACCCTTCGCGATTCACTCTTATCCGATCACTTTTCAGGGCACATTCGTATGGCGGAGATCGAAGCTGGTTGGCTCGCGACCGCGAGGCTTCTTTATTCCATGGACAGCAGGGAAGACGAGGAGCAGAATGTGCAGACAGCTGAGGAGGAGCCTGTGTCCAAGAAGTCGGAGAAAACCGACGAGGAGTCGAAGCGCAAGGAAGACGAGGAGCAGAATGCGCAGACGGCTGAGGAGGAGCCTGTGTCCAAGAACTCAGAGAAAACCGACGAGGAGTCGAAGCGCAAGGAAGACGAGGAGTCGAAGCGCAAGGAAGACGAGGAGCACATGTCTTCGACGTAGATGTTTGAATAGACCCGTCATGTCCCAAGTATTTATACTGTCTCTATTCATGTTCAGTAGATGATCGAAGTCTCGAACTTGTAATGTTAATGTAAAATTAAATAAAAAACTGGACACCGTAGCAACTCATCAGCGCCGAACAACAATACAACTGTGTCCTTAATTTTATATCGCTGGGAGCCATTCAGTAGTTTCACTGATCACAAAATTACCGGTCAATGTCCGTTTACGCCACACTCGAATGTTAGCCTTGTTGCACCGTCGTCGTACTAAATACAATAAGAAATGTAAGATTGTCAGGGCCTGTAAATTATTCTGGACGTAATGATAGCAGTTTATGGAATAAAAAAAAATAAAAAAATAAAAGGTGCATGTTTTCTGACTTTGAATAGCTTGTTAGTCTTACCCTGCCACATTAAAAACTGTCTCAACTGGGCGTTGTTCTATCCTCTTTAGCTAGTTGTTGACGCAACTCCTCTTTCCCACCTCACTTTTCTTTGCCGCAAATGCTCTGGGAAGTGTTGCGCAGCTACCTAACAAACATAGCAGTTCACCTTGAGAGCTATTAGAAGAGGATGCAAACGTGCGTTTTCTAATTTGCACTTATTAGAAAAATGCACTCTGGAAGGCGAGCACATGTTTTCGTGCGCTCGACTGGCACAAAGAGCCGTCCGCTGGGAGCGCACATCTACTGTAGCGCGGCTATCGATCGCGGCGGCGACAAACGAGTTCTCGTGGGAAATTCAACACGTCGCTACCGTAGTCTCGAGTATCGTTGTGTGCCACTGCGTATTATTTTGTTTAGTTTTTGCAAGCCAGATAAACTAAGGTCGGATCTTCGATAGTCGTGATTTAAGCTTTGACAAGTCGAGTCAAACAATTAATGCTAATTTTCGAGAATTGTTATTTAAAACAATGAAATTGATGTCAGATTACGGCAAATCGGTTACAGGGATTAAGCATAAGTGACAATTGACAACTGATCATGGACCTAGTGAATTCGCTTCCATCAACCAAAGATCAAGATTCCGCAGGAGGCAACCCTCATAAAAGATGTTTGTTTTCAACTCGCAGGTCCGAAAAACAACGTTCGGACAGTCGCCTAGCCTTATCTGTTGCGCTCGGTGCAGCTTTCCTCCCTCTGACAGTGAGTCACATTTCGCCATCGTCTGGCTCCACCACGCACGGTCGCCCTCACGCGCTCATCAGTCTATCGGTGCGGCCCTCTCTGGAAGGTCTAGATTTTATCGTCGGTCTGTGCGGTCACCACGAGCGCTTCAATTTACATAAGTTTAAACTTCCGCCCCTGTTTGTAGGCGCCTCCTCTTTGTTAAAACTTTCGAAGACCGAAAATGCGTTTCGACTCTGCTAGCGTGTCCCTTTATCACAGCCAAATTTCCCTTGCGTTAACTATCCCCAAACGACCCCTTTACCAACACTTAAGCCAAATACCATGCGTATTTCCTGTCTACGATTGTTCACTGGTGTTTTCCCCCAATTTCTTAGCACCGTTAAACTACCTCTTCAGCCAAAATCACTGCTCATCAGCGTTCCACCGAGTTCGGATTTCTGATGGCGGCGACGGTCCTGAACAGGGAATATATGTCCGCGTCCATATGGCTCCGCGCCTCTGAGAGAGATCTTCGTTTGATTAAACAATTTTTTCAGAGAACAACTCTTCAAAAAAAATGGTATTCGGTGCATCACCTGATCTGTTGGCTAAGAATGCTGTGGCTGATTTCGAAGCTGTCGTCCGTAGCTTCATAGAACCTGCAGAGCTAGCGTGGACCATTTTCCAACATCTTTTCGGCATCAATGACAACTTGGAGAATGTCTTTGACGACCGCTTCCTCGCTGCGCTGCTCGACGATGAACAGGATGTGTCCCCTTTTCTGGACGAAGACGAAGACGAAGACGACGGCGACGACCAGATCGAAGAAAATTAAAAAGATGTTTGCACTTTGCCTGCATTTTTGTTTTGAATAAAGCATTGTTGAAATGGATTTGAGTTAAACACCACAATGAATGAAGCCAAAATAAAAAGAGCACAAAGGAGTGTAAAGTCTTCATAAGATTAGTTAGACAAACAGTACAATCAGACTTTTACATAAAGGAAGTATTCTCCGTAATTTAATTTTGTTTTCTCCTGAACTCGTGGTCGGCGTTCGGTCTGATGAGGTTCCGCATACTCGCGTCTCTTCGTGAGAGTTCCATAAATGAGAGTACAAGAAGGTTTGTTCTGTCTCTTAATTGAGGATCTGATTTGTAACCGTGATCACACCCTTCAAGAAGCTTAAGCTGTCACCACACTTTGTTCATGCCGGTACAAGGGGTCAAACTCGGATTGGAGGAGGAGTTGGCTTCTGGAGGCTCAATCGAGTGATCTGTCGGAACGCTTGGTGCCAAAGCCATTCATTTGCATCTCCATCAACATTCCCATCTCCTCTCGCTTGCAGTTTTTTGCTCTCGTCTGCCGCATGACTGTCCATTTTGGAGACTTTTTGTAAAAAAAAGCCGTCTGGCCGCCGCCCCCTTTGCTGAGCGACGGAAACGTTTCGTTCGATCCCTTCGACGATCAAGAGCTTGAATCACTTGGCTGGGGCAGCGGACCTGGCCGGTCATATTCAGCTCCCTTCTCGTGAAGGGCTTGGTCACCATCCCTGACACTTTCCGTCGTCCACTACAGTCCCCCAGCTCTCTGTACTTTTCCGTTTCAGATTTGGACATGACGGACAACGAAGCGGTCAAGCCCCGAGGAATCCCCCGAAATTACGCAACGCACGACCTCCGCCATAATCCCGGATGCCATGGAAGGTGTGGACTCGTAAGCTGCGTTCCATTCTATCCGGAAGAAACTCCTAAGAAGGACGAGAGACCCAAATCACCGCCTTGCCACCCTGAAGGGAATGGACGTAGGACACATTGCTTTAGCTTGGATAAAGTTGGCTCTTTTCAGGTCCCATGTTCAGGATAGGACCGGATGAGGAGAATGAACCCGAAGAATGTAAGCTACTCACCCTTCGCGATTCACTCTTATCCGATGACTTTTCAGGGCACATTCGTATGGCGGAGATCGAAGCTGGTTGGCTCGCGACCGCGAGGCTTCTTTATTCCATGGACAGCAGGGAAGACGAGGAGCAGAATGTGCAGACGGCTGAGGAGGAGCCTGTGTCCAAGAACTCGGAGAAAACCGACGTGGAGTCGAAGCGCGAGTAACATGTCTTCAGCGTAGATGTTGGATTAGTCCGTCATGTCCCAAGTGTTTCTAGTGTCTCTATTCATATTCAACAGACGAGAAGTCTCAAACTTGTAATGTTAATGTAAAAATAAATAAGAAATTATCTCGGACTCCTGGACTCCGTTGAAATTCTCAACACCGCGTATCATAAGGCAGGAATATATCATAAAAAATATCATGTCATCATAACATAACACCGTAACCGATCACCATTTATAAAACATGAGCAGAATCTGTTGATGCGCTAACAATTAATACAATGAAAATACAACAATACAATCAATGCGGAGAAAAAGAAGCGAAGAATGCGAACAAAATAGTGCCAACAATTGAGAACAGATCGGAAACCACACAAAACTGACGAGATATCGTGAACGGAACTGAGCGAAAACATTTCCAAAGGGTACAAATGAACGAAGTGTGCGCAATGACAATGTAAGAGCAGTGTTTGGAGAGCTTAGGATATGAGCAATAGCATAAACGCTTAGGATAAGAGGAATTACAGCGGAAAACTGACAATGGCTATTCTGTTAAAAATAGTACAACATTCCAATAAATCAATGACAGTGTTAACAAAAATCTGCTACAAAGATATCAACAAAGCGCAGAGCAACAGATAGACAAGGAGGACGTCGACGAAGATATAGTGGAGGGGACGGAATCAAACGTCGCTGTAGAAGAAAGAAAAATGGAGAAGAACTCCACCCAAGGTCCTTCACCGCAAGCTTCTCAACTTCTGTTGGCCACTTGGTCCTGATCCTTCCTCGCCAAGAGACTTTATCGGCTGAAATGAAACCATAACACGTGTATCATTTGTACCCTAGTTGTTATCGAAAACCTAGATACAAAGAAATGTTCTGCCTAAAACAAGACTTATTAAAGTCTTCAGAGTGAAATCACTGCTACTTGACTATTAACTATCAACAACTGCGTAAAAATGGTATTAAATAATGTTCAAATAATGTTAAATAACTTAATGTTCAGCAAGTAAAAGTGATTATGGTAACTTATTAAGTAAAAAGACGGTAATGCTATATAGGACTGTAGAAATGGTTTGCAAGTGTAAAAAATAAGAAGATAATTGAAAAATCGTACAACGTATCAAACGGAACAATTTCAAACTTGTTAGCAGAAGCCTACTATGTTTGCTTAACGCTCAGGCCAAGACGAATCTGGTGGAAAAAGGTAAAGAAGCGTACCTTCGTCCTGTCGGGACGTCTATCGAAGATGATGTAGTCGCCAACTATGAATTCGCCAGGCAGCAGCTTCACGGGTTGCGCCTCCACGCTAAGGGCAACAGTAGATGTTCCGATGGTGTTGTTCTAAACATTATGTCTTCAGGATAATGACTACTGTAGGCTAAAAGTACCTTGCAGGTCGGGTTGTCCGTGGGGAGAATCCAGTGTGGTGAGTCCTCCTTGGTAGAGACAGTCCCGCTGCTCAGCTGAAAATGCATATTAGCGACAGGTAGAACGCATGTGGGAATATACCGGCTGCGAGTCCTCCATACTGCTCACATGGGCAAATGGTGATCGGTTTCCCAACAACTCCAAATTTGAAAGCTGAAAGTAAACGGTGAGGCTAACCGCTCGGTAGAAGCGCGAAGACGCGAATGCCTTCGAATGCCGATCTGGGCTGAGCTGCGCGACGCGCAGGAGGAGGAGGCTGGGGAGGAGCAAAAGGAGGAGAAGAAGGAGGAGGTGCCAGGATAAAGGGCAAAACAGGTGCAGATTCCTTTCGCTGTCTAGCCCCTCACAGGCGGCGCTTCTTTGGATCGTAGCTCTACGTCCAACCGTCAACATCTGTTGTTGGGCACGTCTTTCGAAATCTATCGACAGACGGTACCTTGCCGTAACACTGCACTTTTCCGAAAGTGCAACATGGCGTCGGCGGAAAGATGAGCCACGTTGAAAGGCAGCGTATCACAGAAGCCAAAAACCAGTGCCTTAAAGACATACAGAGCAAGCAGCCACTCACAATTTACGCATACAAGCGCAAGGTATAGTAGTACGGTAGAAGCGATCGCACGCGTCTTTGATGACAGACCTCTTACTGTTAATTAAAAAATTAAAAAGTACATATTTTCTTGATACGCTAATGTATAAAACGCAGACTACTCATAAGTATCATTTTTTGTAGAAATTGACCCGCATCGACCCACAAAATACCCAGATCCTGTCAATGTCAATAACTCATCCAACAACACATAAGTCGTTCATAAGAGGATGATATTCTACCGTAATTCGCTTGTGGAATATAATTTAACTTTATTCTCGAATCAATGCTATTACGCCATGGAAGACGCCATAAGTGTACAACTAAGAAAGAGTGCAATAGACACACAAATTTGCACAAACATGGCCACTAGATCGAGTTTCTCTATATCGGTGCTGCTTTTCTGGAATTTAAAAAAAAGCTTTACAAACCGTTTTTCTTTTTAAGAAGATGATGGTGAGTCTTACGACGGAAATGGAATCCTTTCTCGGCTAGCCAAACCAACTCTTGATTATGCTATATAATAAAAGATGAAATCAGGGGAGCTTCGGTTCAAACTCGACAATGACAAAACAACTATATCCAGGACAGAACACGTTTTGTCGTCGAAATAGGACTGTTGACAGCTGCGATGGTGCGAAAACACGTGGACAGATTCCTCCTTAAAGGGCCATAAAAAGGAAAGACGCCAACAACGGTGCAAGCTTGGGGCAGCACAACAGCAATAAATGCGATGTGACAGAAGCTTTCTCGAAGACGATAGGCCGCTTAATACGAAACTGTTTTACCCTTTTAATGCTGGAGGATACTGGAGATATGATTTCGTAAGACACATTGCGATGTAGCGATGGGATTCTGGCGATGGCTGTGTCTTCAGGGTCAAAAAACTGTGTAGAGTTCAAATTCGACTAGTTCTAAATTTTTAAGGTGAACAAAAACAAAAAAAAATCAAAGTGAAAAATAGTGACTTTGCCAGACTAGCTAATTTGCTAAAAGCGATGTGATCAGCGTAGAATGCTCTGGTAACAGAAGCGGTAAACCTTCACTTTTCACGCGATACGCTTACCAAATCAGCATTTGAAAGAACCCTTCTACGAATGACGTAGTGCAACTTAGGTGTCCCCTCGAGGCAAACAATCTTTCTCGATGCTCTAGAATCCCTTGTATGTTCTAAGAAGTATGCCCCTCTATCCATGAACTCATATATGCGCAACATGTACACCAACCACCATTTATTGAATATGACCATCTGTTCATGCACGAAATTACAAAATCGAGTAAATGTAAGCAGCGCAGATTAAACAACAATACAGTCGAACAGAAGGTGTAAGCAATCAACAACGCAAAAAATAAACATGGGTAACATAAGATAAAGCGTTTGGAACGTGAACTAAAGACATCAACACATCTCAATACATCTCGGAAACCAAAGTACTTAGTCAGTCAAAGATAATTCAAAATAATAATGTGTCACAAAAAACGACTTCAAGGATATGAGTGGAAACGCTAAATTCAGTATGCAAATAATGCGAGAAGAGGCTCCGTCAAAATGAATAAGAAAAATGAACAGATGGTGGGGATCGCTACCGAGAGACACTACAGAGCCATCGAAAGAAAAGAAGACGTTGAAGGCGGACGATACTTCGGCAAGGATAACGGCGCCTCAGTGCGGGATCCGGAATCTCAGATGACTCTCTTCTTCGATGGTAGCCAGACGCTGAAAATGTATCAGCTACAATACTTTCAGAACGATCAGTTCTTTTCCCTAATTTCCTAGATTACTCTATTTCTATCGTAAAGGTCTAAAATCATCGCCTCTGCGTTTTTTTTGCTGTTTTAGCTAATTGTAAAAACATAAGTTGATCTTGGATAGTTGTCAAACACTGATATAGATATCCCAGTCCAGCAAAACAGTTCTTGGAAGCTTGTGCAACAGAAATATATGAAACCGTTTTTTTTCGCTTTCATATGTCGAGCTCCGCGAAGGGACTCGGGAACCCTCGCAGTAAGGAGTCTAATGTACAATGCCTTTTAAATCCGCTTCCATATTGCCAAAAAGAGAGCGCAACTACAGTGCAGTGGTACTTGTCATATCTAATAAGCGTGCGATCGTCATATGCGAAACCAAGTTCTATAAATTTAGTACCTAGGTATACAAGCTGTTTTGAGTAGTTCTTGCTTTCTCACTTACAAATAAAACATACGACATCTAAAGGACGGGGATAGCTTATCAAGTTTTCCTCATTACATATGGAAAAAAAATGGTACCTGCGACCGATCAGGCCGACGCTCAAAGCGGATCTCCGATCCGTAAAGGTATTCTCCAGGGAGGAGCTTCACGGTGTCCTGGTTCCGTTGACCACCAGACGAAGAACCTTCCGGTGCGTTCGGCTCCTTCGTTTTCTCAGGGGTGACAGTTGAACAATGTTTTTCGTAAAGCTTGTCGAACACCTGAAAGAAGCGGACTTGAATTGAAGGTTTAGGAGAGGTAGACGTACCTCTACGGTCTGTCCTCGGCACGCGCCTTGGCCTGTGACGAACACGTAGCTGCCAAGCTAAAAGCGTACATAAGATTCAGGCAGAATGCATGGATGACCTACGGGCTTATTGTCGTCCCCGTTCATATCAATAGAATGGCGGCCGTTAAACAAACACCAAGTCTGAAAGCAGAGAGGATTGTAGCAGTCGCTCGCTACGAACGCTAGCCATCGACTGATTCGGCACGCCCGGTTTTTAATCAGCCGCGTGATGAGTAACAAGGGGAAGAAGGAGGAGCAGTTCATGGTGCTTCATTTGTTGTCTGGATAAGGCGGGCCATATGTATGTAAATTCCTTCAGCTGTCTGGTCTCTCGTACCCGACACGCCTTTGGATCGTAACTCTTCGCTTGCCGACGACCAGCAACCTCTCCCGCCTGGCCCTTCCTTCGAAGCCAACCGACCGACGGTAACGGCTAGCCGTGGAATTGCACTTTTCCGGAGTGCGGCGCAGCTGTGGCGGAAAGACGAGCCATGTGGAGCGCGAATCAACCGGCATGTGTACCGTCGTCTAGGATTTCGCAACAATCAATTCCCAACTAACAGAATAAGCGTCGCCTTACAGTCGAACAAAGCCAGGAAACATGTGCAATCTCCTTATAAAAAACCAAGTTCGGCGCTCCAAAAATAAAAGTATAAATACAACAATGTTGAAACACTAAGGCTGCTTGATCCCTGCGAAAGGAAAGTGAAAGGAACACCATCAAAAATGGTCCGCCGCCAGGACGGCGCACAGATTGGTGTTGATAAATTCCGGTCTGGAATGTATAATGTTCATATTTTAAAAGCATCTGACATCACTACAAACTGGATCTGCTGGGAAACGCAAATTTAAGGAAATCCCTAAAGAACAACCAAATTAAATAAGTTTATTTCAAGGTCGATTTTTTTATCGTGATATGGGGCTTCAGTCTACAAGAAATGTTTCATTTAAGAACTATTCTTAGAGGTGTTTTGTTTTGTAATGCGTTCTTCTACGCTTTAAAATCTGAAAATAGCATAGCGCCCTTGAAAGCGCACATTTAGATAATTTTTAAGAACCATTGTTAAATCCACAAAGAAAAGTTGAAATTGTTACCATGAATGGTCCTATTCTTCTGAAGAACTTTGTCCTCGGTTACCCTCACCAAATAAGTTTATTATTTGGTGAGCGCGTGCTTTTTTCGCTGTTATGCTGTTTTTGTAATTTTACTGTAAACACGAGGGCAAGCTCAGCCGAATGGAATGAGGAGAACGTCGAGGACGGCGGCTGTGGCGATGATAGGAGCACTTTTGTCATGGACAGATGGCTGTTGACGGATATGGTGAGGGTGAACGAGGACAAAGTTCTTCAGACGGACAGGGCCATAAATGGTAGCGCGATCAACAAAGGTACAACGTTAGCCTCATTCTAACGAAATCTGATGCAACTGACGATAACATTCTCTGTTTATGAGTCAGAGCGAAGGGAAATTTGCAATTGAAAATCCGGGGGAGCGGCTCTATGAGGAGAGCGAAGGGGATTCTAAAAGTGGAAGTTCGGGGGTAATTGGTGCCTCGGAAGTTTGTCTATAGCTCTCTTAACGAAGCTGACAAAGCGAAAAAGAAATCGTTTTTCATGAGGATGCAACGTGAACAGAAGACGAACAATCACCTAACTTTTTCGCAGTATTGAGCTGACAAACTAGACAAAGTCAATCCCCATTTCCATACAGTTTATGAAGCTGCTGAATCCTACAAGTGCATCCTCCTGACACATCCACCTGTTAAAAATCTTAAGCATGCTTTTCTCGAAAGCTACTTGTAGTCGGATCTGATTGTTTTCATATTGCCAGTAATGAAAGTACCGACGTCGAGTTATGTCTTCGTATGTGATCCTCCACTCCCCAGTTCCAAGTTTCCTATTGTTGTGGAAACAAAGAATGACGTCGATGGAACACAGTCTCTTTCGTATGACCCCATCACGCGACGGATTACCCGATCAGTTGCGTATCCGTCCACTTTCACTTCAGTGCGATGATCTGCCGGCGACCTTTGCTTCTGACAGCGGTCTTCCTTCTCCTGTCCGGTATGTTTCGCTTGTTGTTGGCACCGAGTTGCACACAACCTTCTTCGCCGTGACATCGGCGCATCGTTTTCCTTTGCAGTGATTAGCGTAAATAGCGTGGATCGACAGGTCTTGATTGATTATCTCGAATACAAGAAGAACACGCGGAATACCTTTGATGGCCGCATCGATCAACAACTCCAGCCGATCGGATATGTGGCGGGAAAGTCGGCGAATGGCGTGTAAACAAATCTAGCTGGTCAGTTTCAGACCAGTCTGGCCGCGGATCATCGAGAAGGCCAAGTCCAAACATCGCATTTTCTTTGACGACGACAACTTTGCCTATCTCACCAAGGACCACAACCTGGTGGACGTGATTCATCGCATGGATCGCGAGGAGAACTTAAAACGTGTGATCAAGTTCCTCGAACGCTATGTTTAAATATGCTCCATCCGAAATAATAAAGATTACATACAGAGTGATGGTTTGCTAATCATTCCGGTCTTTCGAGAGTGTAACGTTCGAAAACCGTTCGCCTAGAGGAAAGGAATGTCACGCTCCGAGAAGAGGAATGCGAAGTTGTTTTGTTTGTACCTATTGCCCCTCATTAGCAATTTCGTATTTGACCAATCTCTTTTTCTGTTGTTAAATACATGTTAAATACAACAAAAATACGTGTTAATGCAGAAAAAAAAGCTTCGGCATACTTTCTTGATCAAATACAAGAAGAACAAGCGGAATACCTTGTGAAATATACCACAACACTTCAATTATTTCGATTACTCAACGCACACTTTTTTACCTAACACACACCTAATGCACGGACTACTTAACGCACAGTCTTCCGGCATTATTGTGAAACAAAATGTCCCTCTAATATTTACTGCAAAATATCCAAATTGACTATGCTTGAGATATGGGTTATTTTCAATAGTTCCTTACTTCGTACTTTGGCATATAGTATTCTGAACCTTACAGGGAAGCATTGCCTCTATGTTTGTGTTGCAACTACGCCTTTTTTCAGCGTCTTTTCCTCAGGTGAATTCAGTTCAGCACGTTGCCGTAGTAATTCAATTTTTATCGTTCGACGATCCTTTCGCAATTTGATCGAATTATGTGCGAAGACCGTTCTCGAAGTGGAGCAGAAAAGTGCTAAAAATTTAATGAAGATTTAAGTGCAGTCAAGTGTTTCAGCCGAGTGAACGGTAGTCTATTCTAGCGGTCGTTCGTTTTGAGACGCTCGACCCGTGGCGATCACTCTCCATTACGCGCGTCGTAAATCGCGCGCGCCTCCGCCGATAAATCTTCGCGCGGACTGTGATTGCGGAGAGTCAAGCGTTCCGGCGAAAACGATAAAACTCAAATTAATTTAATTATTTAAGGCACTCGATGACGATTTCACAAGGCTTCGACTGAGTAGAATTCACCAGAATCGATTGCATATCACAGACATTGCGAACGGAAGTTAAGAAGAGGAGAACAAGCGAATTTCAAAGACTATGTACAGAACAAGCGACGCGCGACCCGAATATGGCAGAAGATAAGCGAGGATATGTGAGGAGAGTGTGTGTGACCTTAGAGGTGGAGGCAAATACTGAACATGAACTAGAGATTTCCGAGATTACACATCTTGGAGGGGCAATGTACAGAGGGATAAATGCTAAGGAAGATCTGGTAGGCAAAATGGCGAGTGTCAGTTTTTTCGTCGCCTGTAGAAAGGACACAACCAGCATTGGACTAGGGGAAAGAGGCACTTGACGAGAAGGACATAGGTGACCAGTAGGATGACGATGTAAACGACCATGTCCGTGACCATCATGATGAAGTCCTGGATGTTGTTGATGCCGTTTACCCAGCTCACCGGGTTCAGGTACTTGATAAAGCCGTCCATGGAAATCTGGTTGCACTCGGGACAGTGGCCCACCAGCTCGGACCAGCTGTTGTGCACGAGGTCGACAATGAGCGGATTCTCGCGATAAGCGATAATGCGGCACAGTTCCTTCTCCTCAGCACTCTCATCCGGTCGAATACAGATCAGCCGGTCGCCGCCAGTGACCATCGCCGGTAACGGGACAATGTAGCTCCTGTTCGAGGGGTTCAGATCGGAGACGAACACTGTGAAGGTGCAGTCCTCCTCGGAGTCTGGCGCAGTCGAGCGCTTCACGACTCCGTTCAAGATACCCGACGTCTCGTAGACGCTGAGGTTGAAGTAGCGGTTGGAGTGCGGGTCTACGATGATGGTTCCAGTGAAGTCCAGGATCTTTGACGCATTGTGGTAGAAGGAGAGCATCTGGCTGTTGTGCACATCGTGATTCAGCTCCAGAGAGATCTGCAGGTTCGTTCCTTCCGAATGCGTGACGACAGCGTGCCGGCGCGTCCCGTCGTAGAGGCGAGCGCTCTGCACCCAGGTGTATATCCGGTCGACCGTGTCGGGCATGATGAATCGTTCGGCTTCCTGAAACAAGATGGTTGTAAGCCAAATTCCGAGACAAGGAAATCTACCTCAGAATCTCTGTCGATGTAGTGGTTCGCGTCGAGGATGCTTTTGTAGACCTGCTCTTGACAGTTCTCCACCTTGGCCGAGTGAATACGGCTGATCTTCACAACTCCGTTGTTCACGTAGTACTTCCCATCGTCGTCCTTGCGATACCAGCCGAGACGGTCGAAGCTGCAAGAGAATCATGTCTAAAGCATTCAGCATCAATGGGACATACTTGTTTTCGGTGACTTCGTTCAAGGGTTGACGTCTCAGATCTTCAAATTCTATGCCGTGCACTGTGTTTCTTACGAAGTACATGCCCGACTCGAGTTGATGACTAGCTCGGCCTCCTGCCGAAACGGACAACTCAATGCTTCTCTTGGAGTCGAGATAGCGGTTCTGGTTTCCGCCATCTAGCTGCGTCCTGATTGTAGCAGTATCGTTCTGGATCCATCTTCCCGCCACCCAGTCGTAGGAAGCGTAGCGGAAGACGGCGAACGTGGTTGGCTGCTCCAGCTTGACTGCTGTGAACGACATGTTCTGGTATGGCTTGAACTTGACGTCGCAACAAAGTTTCGGAGCGCTTCCCGGACGGCAGCCGCCATTTGGCTGATTGGGGAAAAAGGTACGGTAGCAGGAGCCCACGTCGTTCTGGAAAATAACTCATTATTTATCTTTGACTTGTTCTGGGGTGATAAGTACCTTGTCCGAGTCGTTTTTACACATGCTGAACTGATGGCTGGCTGCGCTACACACTTCAGACTGAGCGTTGCACTCGCATTTACAGTCTGCCTTGACTTCTGGAATCGCGAACGTGTACTGTTGACTGACTGGGTGATAATGTTCCAGCCGGCTGAGGGTGAGCGTGTGAAGTAGCGACTTCGCCGACGGCGTCGCGTCGTCGCTGCTGTTTGCTGACGCCGGCGGACCACTCGTGTCCATGACGCGGAAACAGACGGTCCTGTGCAGTCCAATACTGAGATACATGTGGATGTTCCGCTGGACGAAGATGTTCGCTGCAACGCGCCGATTAGTTAATTCGATGATGACATTAGAGTAAGCGAAAGGCGATTGTCGCTAATGTGACGACGCTATCCAATAGGGAAGGGATCATGAATGGGCAATTAGCAGATTCAAAAGGCTCTGCAGTTCCTTTTGCCTAATACCTAACAGGAATAACAAGTCCAAAAGATGACTCTGAGAACGACTAAAGACGGCTTTGGCCATGAAACTGTTCGGCTTTCCATATTCAAAAGGGTTTAGAAGTCTCCGTTCCTATGCTGTAACCTTACCTGTAGAAAACTGAGTATTGATGATGTGCGACTTTGAGCAATGAGGTGGCGTCAGCGGGAACATCTTGTTGAAGATTTCGGTGAGAGCCTCGGGCGTGATTGGGCCGGCCGCGACCACTGCCAGCAGCAGCAGCGGCACAAGCAGCAATCGAGACATGTGGACGATGTAGACCGGGTTGGTAGTTGGACCGGGACTTGCACAGGCGTCTGAAACGAGAGGAGACGACTAATTGGACATCACCGCAGGGAATGTGAAATGAAAGTGTAAAACACCGAAATGGTGTTAACAGTGTCGCCGCGAAAGGTCACTTCCAGCGCAAACAGGTATTAGCATTGCAAACTGATGTCTCTATCAATCACGCATGGGAAGAGGCTGTGCGCGATACAAGCCACTTACAAGACACCGGCTGAATTATGGCTTGCCCTCAGGTAGGAGGAGCCTAAGCGTCCAAGAACGGTGTGACCAGTCGGGAACGACAACCGCACGACAATGACCGCAAAGTGGGAACTGTTTCGCTGTAAGTAGCGGTTCACTTATGACGAAATGATCTCTTTTTGTCTCTGACTAAGCAGCAGACACACGCCGCCCACATGACTAACAGGAGTACGGTAGCCCGCCGGAGACGTTTTTCCGTTGCAACCACACACTGATTGGATTAGTGCGCGCCAGTTGTGAAACGTCGCTAATCCGCACCGACAAGTTCGAAATTAACAAGAGGTTGAGCAATCAAATGGAGCGGTCACGGTGATAGGGAAGCGCGCGAACGACTGCGGGAGGAAGCTCCACAAAATAGGTGCAAAGCTCCGGCGACGAACGGAAAGTAACAGGTTTCGGCCTCAAGCAACATTCTCGGCGCGCGCCCTCGCTCGCCTTCTGCAGCCCCGCGTTTCTTGGGCATCTGGGGAAGCGCCGCGCCCCGATCGCGCTCATCAACTGGCTTGCTGCTTATTTCGGTCGCCTCTGGCCTCTTTTTGCCACGCTGCTAACCGCAACGAGAAGTAGTCAGTGGGTCGGACGTGTTCGCGACAGTCAGCGCGAGCCTTTCTTGTAACGGTATCAATTTCACGCTTGTTAGTGCAGCGGCGAGTGTTCTTCGTCGCCTGGAGCGAATTTGTCAAGAACCACGCGGACGAAACTCGCTCTGCCAGTCTTCGTCGAGGAGTCCATTTTTTACCGTAATTAGTCATCGGATGCGCAAACGTGGCGGAAACGTTCGCCGCCTGAGCGGGAGACAATCGCGGAATTATTCCGCATGGGAAGTGACCATCGCGCGACTACGGTACCGGCCGGCTAGCCAGCCGGCTCACCCTCCGCAAGGTCATCCGTTCGGCGCGGAATCGCCAAAGTTCAAAATGCGCGAAGACGTTATGAAAGAGGACTCGGGTTAAGTGCAACTGGGCCACACGCACTCGAGTGACCAGATTACGTAAGGAAGTTGTGTTTACCTAGTAGTAAGAGTCAATTGTCCACAGATGAATGCCACTATAATGGATTAAACGCCGAAGGAACGGAGTTGAATGCGCGCACGGAACCACAAACAGAGGTTGGCGACAAATTTGGATCGGGCCTTTCGCGCACACAATCGTACAAGTGGCCAAGGAGTTAACCACCCTCTTGAGGGGCGAATGAGTAATTGGAAGATCGAATTACCGCATTTTTCCGAAAAACGTGTGATCTCGTGTCACGGTGATGCGACATCTGTTTTCTCATCATTGCGCTTAGCACATCAGCAAACAACCTAATCGACTTAACACATACCGTAACCCGAGCCTCAGTTGACAGCGCGAGTGTAAATGATGACAAGCGCGCGAGCCTCCCGGCGGATCGGCTTGCTTAGGCGGTAAAAAGGCAGCCGTTTTTTTCGCGCAATGAGTCACACACTTTGAAACTGTTACGCGCGGCTCAGGACCAAACCCGCAAGCGGGATACTTGGCCGACAAGTGGCTGAGCCTCTTCACCGCGGCTGTCAACAAGCCGATGAGCTCATCAGCGTTGTAGTCGTTGTCACCGCCGCGGCAGGAGGGCACGCGAAGAAGCCGCGCGAACGCGAGAAGTGAAATATATCCGATTGCGTTGCAATTAGTCTTATTAACGCCAATTGATACTCCTTGATTTTGATCGCGCGTCGGTATCACGCTGAACGGGGGTGGAGGGCGGAGTTAATTGGGGCTTCGCGGCAAACGGCTGTCACCCCCTCCCAAATTGCGGATCGTCTCTTCTCGATTCGTCAACGCTAGAAAGGTCAGCCGAGCAGCAATCCGGGCAGCGATTGACTCTCGCGCATGGCGATAGCATCTTATCGCTGAAGAAACGCTGATTGATGTGCAAAGTTCGTGGTTGAGGGGAAGCAAAAAATTTTACTAAATTTGCGTCTCTCGCAATCGTACAGCTCTGGACCGGTGATCAGGTGGTGCCATCAAATACACCGACTCTGCTCTGTGGTTCTTGAGGGTTTATAGCGCGAGCGGCATTGTGGGTAAATTAACACCTCACAAACACTTGAGCTGCAGGCGACAGTTTAACGCCTTGTAAACAGGTGATCATCTTCCATTCGGTTGATCTCCCAAGAAAACAGTCGTCGGTCAGATGTCCATACTCAATTTTTTGGCGTCAGACACACTCCCGTCGAGGTTCAGACATTCTCGGATAGAAAAACCTCATATTAAGAGCCCTTTAGGAGTTCCATGCGCAGTGCAGCTCAGACTCAAACTTTGGATATGGTACCGTATGCCCCAATCCGCAGACGACGTTCGGCCGTAAATAACCTTAGAGGCACATTGCGTAAACAAATTGCGATGTGCCGCCGGTTAAGGTTATACAGTCCTCAGCGAACGGCGCGCGCATGTCGACCCGAATGAAGTGTGCCTAATTGAGGCGTTTGACTGATATGACACCGACATACGGTGACAGAACGCGGCGAGGCGAGCCGCAAATCCCTTCCGCAACAAATAGCAGATCGTCACCGACAGTACTCTAACGCGGTGATATGCAGTAAAGTGCCGTTGCCGCGATCCGCTCTATTGGATAATGAGAGGGCGGATGGGCGATATACTGGCGTTCCTGTACCAGCTGTTTACGATCTCTTAAATCTGTCTTGGCGTATCCAAGTAGGTTTTGCCGACCCCGTGATGGCTTCATAACTGATAAAATTTGGCCCTGAACAACTTATATACATTTCATCACTCGGTTTTCTTATACGTATGACTGCTTCATTTCCATTTCCAGTAATGTGAACACAGATTAACATCCCAAAAATGCGCCATCAGCTTCGCCTAACGGAGAATCTTGTTTTCGGCTCTCAAAAACCAGAAAAGGAATGTCGCGGGAAGCAGTTTCATAGCGCCTTCCTAGATGACGATTTCCGGAAAACGAGCGCCACATCATCAATGAGGAACGGGGAGTTCATAAAATTCGACGTTTTTTTATCGTAGTATATCGTTTTCGCGCTCGCCGCCCGTCGCTGAGTAGCCCCCTGCGGTGAATCGTGTTGTAGCAATTGATGTGCGCGACAGCACTGTTATGATGACCCTTATCCAAATGGATTAAGAAAGAGATATTTCACGTTCGCTGTCGATCGTGATTAATCACTTCCATTGTGCGTGAGCCCGTGTCTCGTCGACGTTTGGAGAAGAAACGCCTCGCGCGCTCTCGGGATTCCATCACGCTTCTCCGGATGCCGACATTGTTTCCAGCGGCGATCATCACATGCTAATCCCAATTATCGGCGGGTCCGCCACACGCCGAGATGGTGCGCAGAAACGCGGCGCCGATCAGATACGGTTTCCGCAGATGGTTATCTCTGCGGTTGACGGTCCGCCAGGTACGGCCCCTCCGATAGACTCTCGGTGGAGGGAAGAACAATTGCGGCAAAGGACTGTGTACTTAGCATGCCCCTCAAGTTCAAGTTCTTAGTTCGATTAGCTTTGCGGCGCGCGAACACCTTCCATGCCTGCGCGCTCTCGTCGAAGTTCACAATTGGGGTTATCTAAATTTCTCCCGTGCGCACAAATAGCCGTTTAATGACTCTTTGTATACAAACATCAATCAAGAAGATTTACACTCGCGAACGCGGTGGCGTTACCGTTCTTCCTTCGCAACTTTGCATGCCTATCAGCGAGCGTGACGGCGGCGCAACGATGCGCATAGAAAGCGGCAGTCCTAATCAATCAAGGTTGATCAAGCGCGCGCGGCTTAGTGTTTGTTTATTTTAACGGTCGCAGTGACCCTTTGGGCGAGGAAGTCAACAACCTAGACGGTCCACAGGGCATTTATTAAAAGTGTCGAGATAGTGATCTGCTCGCCTGTATGGGGACGTTCTTCGCTAGAAGTTATCTGATTGAGTGAGGTGTGAATGATGAGGGAAAGGAAAGTGGTACGAAATCGGACTATTGATGCGAAATAAACTAATGCGAAGATAACTGATAACTTGTAACAGTGGGTAACAATTGAAAACAAGAAACACATTGTGACAATAGTAAAAACGTATACAAAGAAAAGCTGGAAAATCATAGCATAAACAGGACACACAAGGCACTAATCAAACGTGAGTCGCTACGGCCACAACAAGTAGTATGAACCACTATGATTCATCGGAACACATACTTAACCACATAACTTTTCCAATTTTCCCTTTTGCTCCATTCTGTTTGGTGACCCGCATCTTGCCACTCAAGCTTATCATGCTTGTGGATCTAAGGTTTAACCGCAATACGTTTTAAACATTAAGATTACACTCACCTGGGGAGCCTGAACTCACAGCTGGAGGAACTGGGTCATGCGCGAAAGAATGCAGAAAAAAAGATTTGAGTCGCAAGTTTCGAAACGAAAAACCGATCTTATCTTAAAGAAAGTAGGCCGCATAGAGAACGTGGATCGGTAACGTTTCAAAGACCAAGTAAAAATCACCTTAAACCGACTACTTCAGGTTCAAAACTAATTTGTACTCTTTGTACTACTGTCATACCAGTGCTGCTGCAATGTTCATTGACCCGAAAGTTCGGTTGTCCTCACACAGACTGTTCTTCCTTTTTTATCGCCTCTGTTTCCGTTTCGTAATTGTGCACTATCAATTAGTGTCATGTCGCTAGGCGTCTCAATAAAGTCGTCATCGTAAAATCTATTGACACATCATGCTCGTCGAACAACCTATGATTAATACGGTTCTTGTATCAAATGACTAATCGCCTCCCGTTCCCAATTAAGTTTCTTCGGGACTTCCTGTGCGCAGAAAGCGTAAAAAAACCGTAACGATCTTCTACCGCTTCAACGTGACTAATGATCCTTTGGGCGGCAGCCAAAGGATCGTTCGTCGACCGCAACCTCCCCTCACTCTCGGAAGGATGCTGTAATCAACAAAATGAGTAATTTAGGTTGACCGCGATCGTTATCTCTGAGTATACCGCAGGCCTCGCTCGCTGTCAATTCCGGTTTGGCAGCGTCGGCCCCGCGAGGAACAATGCCGCCGGCACCGCGTCTTCAGATCTTATCTCGGCGGCGCGTGCGGTATGCGCGAGTTTTTTCGCTCCTCCGGGCGATGCGGTATACGATTACTTATTTACACTCTTTTCCGCACAATGTGGACTGTGGAAGCGGCGCTTCGACCTCAGTTCGTTTTCCGCGCGACCGCGTTCGCGCGGCGAACGCGGATGTGCGCGAGAATGGAGTGCGAGGCTGTCTGTCGACGATTGGATCGTCATCACTCTTCGAGTCTGTCACCTTGTGACTTTGGCGACAAACCTTAAATAGGTCTTAATAGTGAAAAAACAAAACGACCCGTCAATCGGGTGAATATGTCCCTTGCTGCCGGCGGCGTTCAGGATCCAAAACGATGGAAAACAGATCTATCATCTTGAAACCGGGAGCTATGATGTCGGCAGGTCAATAATTAGGTCTTCAGTTTTATGTTCTGCTCTTCGGAGGCTTGGGTACTTTTCCACCTTTTACTTATATTCAACACGAAGCGACTAACATCATATAAGAAAGCTATCAAAATTGTCAGACTTCCACGAAGTATCAGAAGGTCTTAAACACAAATGAAATGATTTTGCAAAGGACGACGCAGTTTTCATTCCCTTCACTACTGTATAGGTAGTATCGTCCAAGAATTGATACCATAGGCTGATCATATTAGAGTCTGGACAAAACAGTGTTGAGCATATCATAAAATCAAGCAAGATAAAATGAAGCTATTGCAAAACAGATAACTGGCGTAAGTTACGGAGAAAAAAAAGGAATGCCCAAGGCAGGAATCGAACCTGCGTCGCCACGGCCACAACGTGGAGTACTAACCACTATACTACTTGGGCCGTCCGCCTGACGTTTGGAATGTGTATATCTCACTATTTTCATAAATGTCAATGCATTTAGTTTTTTGCTAAAAAATTTGAATATAAAATTGTAAGATGATAAATTATTTTGTCTTCATAAATAATACAATGTTCCATTTTTTAACTGTTCTTTCATTCAGATAGCTGCTCGAATAACAGTTCGAAATAGACTCTAAGCTTGTCTTTCCTTTTTTTGTCGCCTTTCCTTTCCGATCTTCCGTTCGTCGACCCGGTCAATACGAGTTTTTTGCAACCGCAAAGAGGGAGCGGCTGTGAAAAGAGCACTAATTAACTTGTCATTGACACCGACAAATTTTTGGCGTCAAAAATGGCTGCATCTGTCGACGAGAATTTATCGCCGATCGTTTTTTCGCCGTCTGACCGTTCTCGCGGTGTCGCCAAGGTTTCAAATCGTGCTCCTCGCTCGCACTTAATTAGAGAGTGCATTCATCAAGCGATCGTCTTATCGGACACAATCGAACGAATTAACCCCTTGTGCGCGAAAAGCGGGCAATGCTGTAACTGATATGTTAATGTCAACCGATCGTCTCAAAGTGCATTGTTGTGGTCGGCAGCGGTTTCCCGTTCCGATTTGCCTAATGAAGCGTGCGATCATTTTGAAAGGAGTGGAGAGAACCGAAGTCGGCGGAATGACCTTAAGGGGGAAGTGATACAGCGCGTGGCGTTAAAGTGAATAATCGGCACTTTGGGAAAGATGAGTGGCTGCCATATGATCTCGGCGTTTTGAGTGATTTGTCTGTTGGCTTTTTGCCCGACCCGAGCTTGAAAAGAGGTTAAGAGCATCAACAATGTGGAGAAGAAGCCAAAGATGAATGGTGTTGAGACGTCACTGTAGAGTTTGTAACCTTGACTTGGGGCAATGACGCCAGGTGAATAGCGGTAATATTCGGGTGTTGCCAAAGTCCTTAGAGCTTGAGTTGTGCCTTGCGATGACAATTAATATTGATATCAACAGTGCAGAAAGCAACCTTTAAAACCATTTAACACATAAGGAATGCGTTTCCGTTGAACTTTCCTTCACTTTGACCATAATGCAAACATGTGCTACGACATGTTGTGTCATTTATGGTGATCATGATTTTGTCACCCTGATTATAGGTTTCGGTTGACCGAAAACGAAACAAGACCTTCAGGCATCCTTCTTGTGAAGTGGTTTCAACACGACCAAGGACTTTACGGTGGTGCTAGTGGCTCTTTTTTTCGCTCTTTTGTCCTGGTGCCGATCTCAGGGCACCACCACATCTTAGTAAATTCAGATTAAAATCGTGTTGAATTATAATACGTGATGTTTTGCATCTATCGTGTATTAAGAAATCGTGCATTACGAAAACATAAAAAACAGGATTTAATAAATACAATTGTCTGTGGACGAGTGGGAAATGCTTGGAAGTTGTCCTAAACGAACACATATGCTGTTCACTCTGTAAAAATTGAAGACACCTGAAGTACATGAGGAATTTGATTTTTTCAACGAACCATTCGTCATGTGTGATTTAGTGTATTTCCACGTTGAACAGTACAACTGCGTTTTCACCGATAGGAGGTTACGGAAACAAAAACTGTTATACATTTTTCACAGACACAATAATACATTGCTTTTGTGGCCTTGGCGTGATACCTACCGGTGAAAGAAGTTGACCGTTGAAACAATTGTGCCAACGATCAACGTTAAGTCTAACGACATAAAGTCTCTATAGATTTAATTCTAAATCAGATAACTTCTTATTTTGCATTTATAACGAGAAACGGATAGCAATGAAGGTGTGAAGGTCATTCGTGTTTTAGGGTGTCAGTAATGACGATTTGATAGAGTCGTCAGTTCCTGGAGTCATCGCAAATGCATTTAATTAGGCCGGAGAATTAATGAGTTATCCGCAATTGATGACAAAATCACTCTGCAGACGAGCTCACCATTGCCTTATACAACTGAACTAATTTCGCGCATAGATTGATAGATAATGGAATCGATTTACACTCAATGATAAAGAACGGTAGAAAAGAGTCACATTACAAAGTTCTCTGTGAGCATTATAAATATTAATATGAGCATTACAAATATTATTAATAATACAAGGCGGAATTAGTATCATTATCATTACCACGGGATATCATTAATGCCAGGCGGTCCCCAGATTCCTCTGACACTCCACTCTGGGGAGAGATGCGGGATGCTGAGGCCCACGAGGTGAATGCTTTCCGATTCGTCGGACGAATTACCGTCTTCATCACGATGACGCATCTTTGGCTCATAATGCAAAATTGAGTCTGGCCGCTCGGGGATACTGCGGGTACGGACACCGTCTGCCGTTGGCAGATAGTAGATGAGACGTCGCCTTTCGATAGCGCCTTCTTCTTCGTTGTCAACCATCGAAGTTTGGGGATCCTCTTCTTCAGTTGAGGAACTGGAAATGTTCTTTTCTTCATCCTTGTATTTCACGTTTTCAATCTTGAAATGCACCTCCTCAGTTCGGCAGTCATAGTACACAAATTTTTCCGTTTCTGAAACATACAATACATAGAATTCAAGGTAATCAGATAAGCGCTGCTTATGTCGCGAAAGACTGGATTCCATTTGTTACAACAGAAACTAGCAGATCCTTGCTCACCTACCATGGTGCTTCTCTTCTTTGGTCTCCGATTCCATAGCCTGGCTCGCAGGAGTTTCCGAGTCGTCCATACGTTTCTCTGCAATGCCTTAAAGGTATATCTTACATGGTGTATAAACACGAAAAATAACATGCACACCTGCATGCACAACACGTTAAGGGTGCACCGAATGAAAATGGTACGACAGAAGGGCGACCGGAAGAGAGGAGGGACAGGCACGAGGCTGCCAATGGAATGAAAGGGAACGTCCAAGATGTTGCGGAGGATCGGGTTCATGGTGCCTTTCTCACGGTTTGCGCGAATCGGCGACGAATTGTGGATGGCACAGAAGGAGAGAACGGTTTAATGGCGGTTCGGGAAGAGGCAATGTAGGATGGTACTGGCCGAACCGCGCACCGTTCCCGTGTGTTGCGAGCTTCCGCACGTTATCAAAGAGGAAAATAAATATCTTGCAAAAAGGTTAGCCTCGTAACAGAGAGGCTGATGAGGATTAGTCTCAAACTGCAATCTACGTTTTTTACTTTCGCTTGGTACACTTTTGTTTGAAAATATTAAAGTGAGAAAATGGAACACTGCATAACGCGAATTAAAAAATTTTTAAATTTTAGAGATCATGTAATTCACGCAAAGCTAACGAGTCATACTCCATCAGTTCTCTCTGACGAGAGCAGCACAAACTTTATAAAAGTCTTACGGTAGGCATTCGTTCTTGTCTCTTTTCGCTTTTTTTCTTTGTTCTTCTGTTGTAAAAAATTAACCCCCCCCCCATACCTCGTCAACAACAACTTTCATATTTATTTTCCTTTTTCAATCAAACCGAACGTTTTGTAATTCACAAATTAACCCTCAGAAACAAATGCTTAGCAAATTTGTTTTCCTCTGCCAGCAGACAGGAGCAGTTCAGACAGCAAAAACGAACAATGGGAACGGAAAGCGGGACGGTTGCTGATGACGCATAGTCATCAAGTTACCGACGGTTTGGAGCCACGGCGGAAAATAACACATTTGATCTGTATTCTTGAATTTGCGCCAAGCGTCCTGACTGCGTAAAGCTAAATCTGTTGCACCGTTGTTCGTCTTTTATTTTTCTGTATTTTCCTGTCGGCGATAGCTTTTAGACGTTTTCTCGCGCCCCACTTGTCGCAAAGGAGCTTGATTGACTCATCCATGGCAACTTTTATGTTTACCGCCTCCATTAACGTCGGTCCCTGCAAGACGTCCATACCATGTTCTTCTAACTTTTGCATCTAGCGGTCAAGCATGTCAGACGGCTATAAATATCCCTCCCAATAATGTGACATGTTACGTGTCAGGCACAGCAATGGATGACACATCTCCGCAAGTTCCGGCTCAATTGTTTTTATCCACCTAGGCGTTAGGATCAATAAACGGCAATTGTATATGAGCAATATAACCCTTGAGGATGCGATGCGGAAGCAGATAACGTCTCCGCTTCCTTGTGTGGGATAATTCCGAACTACTTTTCAGGCGTGGAGTCCATATGTTTCCTGCATAAGAAATTGAAAAGGAACTTCAATTATGCATTGTTCGGAGGTATTCGTCGTATTTTTAGATAAACGTAATTAGAGGACAGTTCCACGTTGTGTCGGTGTTGTTGTAGCTACATACATATGTAGTTGTGCCTGCATAAAATGCCTGGGAGATATCATCAACAGCCAAGATCGCGCTGCGGTCCCAACTTCTTTGATTAATTGATAGGGTTTAATTTCCTGCCAGCACTTGACTTTGCTTCCCTGTTTCTAAGAATACAAGCAATGCTGACAACAAGAGTTCAAACCTCCTGCGATGTTGCACACATTTTATCAATCGTTTTTTCTGTTTTGGTCCTGGTAGCACCCGTCGAGTAACCTATCTACTCTAATCTGACGACTCATCTGATCAAATCACCTTATCAGATGATGACTATAATATGCTACAATGTTAGTGTTTAGCGAAAACTCAGATAAACTCAAAATCAAATAAACTCAAAGTTATATGACCAAACATCTTTGTTGTTGATCACGCATGGCATACGAGACGAGCGATATTTTGCAGACTATGTGCAATATTACAACGTTTTTTCATTTCGCTGCACCCATTTGATCCTGAGCGCCTGTCATTGTCGCACGACATTGCCAGGCACCCGAGATGCGAACCAACTCTTTTTTTATTTCCCATTGGCCACTATATTGACAGTTTTAGTTTAGTTAAGATACTTCAACGGCTAACTGTTTACCTAAGACAAAAACACCTATAATGTTAGGCAAAAAGTGCCCAGCAAATGCCGTGATCAGTGCGATATGAATTATTTGCACTCTGGCCCAATCCACTGTAATCTATGATGAATTTCTCTTTCATCTCTTGAATCTCTGGTCTTGTACGTGCGGCTATACCTTCTTGCGTTGATAGATTATTAAGGGAGCGGTGTTCTGACATGTCATTTCTCGCGAGACAACATTCACCACAAAAAGCTTGTACCAGCCGACCTCCGGCATTTTTTGCACTGAGCAGACAGTTGTCCTCAGCATTATGACAGCCATTCCATAGTAATAGTCACACGCGCGCTTCCTCCTGCACAGCGCTTTGTCATCTACTCGAGCTTCGCGCGTTTGCTGACCTTTCGAGCCAAATCCATTTCGGAATTTGTGACCGTAGAGAACGACGCAAAAAGTGTACTTTTTTCGAATCCGCTCTTAAGGGCTTAGATGTGTGTGTGGGTTGTAGATTTGTGATGGAGAGTGGAAGCGGAAGTTGGTATACTGTAGTTGAGGCTCTGAGCAAAAGGGAGTGTTCTTCGTTTATTTCTATTGTAAATCATGCTGAAGAGAGATTATCAATGTATTCCTTCTTCTAAGAAGTACGATTAGTGTAGATAAAGCCGAGGGTGTATGAGTTGGGTATTGCTCTCTGGTTTTTTTGGCGCTGACTTAAGGAGCCTAATCAGACTGACCAATGGTTCACAACACGTTTACCTCTAATTTTGATATATATCTACAGTCTCCGTTGTTCTTCTGACATCGAATGCCTAAAAATATGACCATGAAACTGAAAAAAGTGTGTTTCGTGCATCTAGATTGAAGAAGGAAGTGCCGTGGAGCTCTGCTATCCACTGTGTTATGCATAAGCATGTGATGTGGTCCATATAAAGCAAAAACTGTGGGTATCCACAACAGCAAAAAGACATCTCGCTGAATATTTATCCACCGGAGCCGCCTTTGTGAGGATGCACCCAATTCCAGCTTAAATGGCAGACGTTGTATGGTTTAAGACGGTTTCACTGAACATTGCTCTTTGGTCTATACCGAGTACCAAGACTGAAAGTTAGGTACATTGGCGGTGTTTTTTCAATCCAGGACGCCAGTTGGTTCTCTCTTCTCATGATAGATACACTATCCTCGTCTTATTTGTTGTCATCAACAACGTTATTCTATTGTTTTCAACTGCTTTATCTGTTCGGAGTGGGCGAGATAGACTGCGACCACCACAGGATATGCTCCTCATCTGTGACCCCAACGACCATGTCTCAAAATGACGTAGGACCAGCTGAGAGGACGATCCTTAGTGACAGTTGTCTTGTAGCCTTTATCCACTGGAACTTCTCACTAGAATCTTCGAGTCTCTCCTTCGCGAAATTTCACCTTCCAATCATAATAGTCGTTAACATTTATTTATATCCATCGCTTCTGTCTGCTACTTCACCACATCCATAATCATCTGCCATAATTTTTCGATCGCCGCCGCTGATATTTCGAACCCCAAACACATTACACATCGTCCGCCCTGCCCTCTGGCCTCTGAACCGGAAAGTATGTCTGCTGCTGATGAGCGCGTCACTTGATCACGTCTAAAAAGCGCAGTTTTTGTGGTGACCAACCGCGGCAATTTATTCCTGGTCCCGAATGGTCCCGCCTGCAATTAGCGCCGACCACCCTTTTTACCAGCGTTACACAAAATCGGACATGTAGATCAATTAATCACCTTTATCGGTCGTTCTTCAGCTGAACATACAACCCACGACTTCTCAGCTGAGCTCCAGGTGGGCCATGTTCACTTGTGCTTTCTATAATTCATCGAGCACCGATATATTTTCCTCCTTCAGATAATTCGGCTCTAAGCGGTGTCATCTCTTGCCACTTTCCTGCGCGGGTGCAATTCGATGATTTGTTGTTGTCCGCTTGTATACACGTGCCGCAGACCGATTCCCCGGGGAAATGCTATTTTGCGCAATAAAAAGTGACGCGGTGTCGTCTGCAAAAATCTTGAATCCACGGTGCATTTCCTGATGTGCTCGGCCGAATTACGCACTAATCTCCGTTTGTGCTTCCGAGATCAATGGTCGGGCTTAAGTATTGATATGCCGTCCGGCAGCCGAAGCTGAAACTCTCAACGATTTGTTAAAATGTCAGTTTTTTTGGCTCAGCCTCCTTGGGACGAATTGGCAAATTTTCGTAGACGAGGTCGAAAAGCGTATAAAAGTTGGCGCCCATTTGAGTGACAATGACTTGCCGAGTTGTGCAGGCGCATAAATATTTCTTAGGCCCTACTGTGCCTTTTTGACCCACCGGGGGTCCTGTTTTTCAGATTCTTGACGGCAAAGAACAAGAAACATAAGGTGAGTTTTTGCAAGGTTTCACTTCTAGTCTAGATTAGGTCGACGTGGGGAACCGAGCCAAAAGATAAATATCTATAAGCGAGAGCGCCAAAAAGAGAAAACAACGAGAACGGCCGAGAGTAACGATTAAGGGAACTAGTTGCTTTGCAAGAAGGAAAGAAGCAACCGCCGCAAACGAAATTAGTTCTATTTGTTTATAAAAACACATTTTTATGGGTAAAATTACATAATTGGTTGCTCCACGCATAAGAGGATACTGTAGCCAATCGGACTAAAACACAAGTGACGCTACAAACTAGGTTGTTTTCAGTTGTTTTGCCAACAGGGCGGAAAAAGCTTTTGCGTAAACGCATATATCAGATCTCGCTTCGGAGGCGGAAACAATATGGATAACGCTGCAAATATTCAGATGGGCCATTTCGTCCGTTGTGCTCACGTTTTGTCGCTTTTTGCTCTAGCTATTTTATGGGTTGAAAACAAAGAAACAAGTGATTATTTCCTAGAGCAATTCATTTTTCGCGTGTCGGATAATTTCAATCGTATTGATGATTTTTTTGTAATAAAGTAAGAAGCACAGTTCTGAAACGGTTTGTTATTCTTTATACCGTATTCTTCGAACACCTTTTGAAGCGTTGTCACTTCTCGACCGTTCTTTCGGAGCTCCTGAAACGACAGACATGACTGTCCTTTCTATTTTCCCTTCGTCTCAGTTCGAGAGTTTCGTCCGACATTGACATATTGTACCATATCCGTTTGAAATACACCTATTTCTATGAATAACTTATACAGCCTACGCTCCACTCCGAACTCTGCGCTGTTTGTCTTGGCACTGACTTTTGATCAAATCACACATGTATCCGGCACGTTTCGGGCAGCCGTTCGTCTAATCTGTCGTTTTTCACCCGGACCTCAAGATCGTTTGACCGGCGCGAAACACGACTATTATTATTCATAACGAATGTGCGCGGTGTACCCACCACCAATCTCACGGTTGCCCAATACAATAAGCAAGTCACA
Organism: Steinernema khuongi; assembly: GCA_016648015.1. Classification (NCBI taxonomy): domain Eukaryota; kingdom Metazoa; phylum Nematoda; class Chromadorea; order Rhabditida; family Steinernematidae; genus Steinernema; species Steinernema khuongi. The sequence goes on along the minus strand of JADLIF010003242.1, from coordinate 61,656 downwards.
TCGCGCTTTGCATTCCTAATTTCCACTCACCTCCGCGCTCCTTGTTTCCCGGAAAACACGGACTTCTACGGTCGCGCCAGTTTTCTGATCCCTTGAATTGCGCGAGGCGCCCACCCAATATACGACCTTTTTCCATAGCGTTTTTATGATGCCGGAGATCAAAACCGATTGTGGAGTGCAAGGCCGCAAACGAGAGTATGTTCTTAAGGCCTGAACAAGGCGACTGCTTTAATTTGGGGAATTGCACTCCCCTTGTCCTGCCGGAGCGATAAAGCAAATAGGGAAAGACGGAGTTTACGACCTTGGGACCAGATGGCGGAGTGAAACACTTGCTTGCCTTAACGAGCGGTTCCTTAAGATTTGCCTTTCTTGGGGAGGAAAGAAGGCACGCTGCACAATGACCATCCACAGGCTTACAGCGGCAAAATGGGGTTTGTCGGTGTGGCCGCGCGAGTTGTTTTGGCTAATTGTGCTTCATTTTGTGGAAAGAGGTGGACCGCCGACTACTTTCATACACAACACGACTTTTCGCCTCCACTTGACGCGGTTCCCGGCACGTTTCCCAAAAATCTCTCCCCATGCCCTTTTGTCCATTGCATTCGTTCCGATGAATTTCCGCGTTAAGCGACGTTTAATTCATGGATCAGACGTAATTGGTGGACACGCATTTCTAAATTTGGTCATTTTTGTGTCTCAATCGTCGACGGCGGCCGTACTACGGGCCAAGTAATTCCGCTTATTGGCCTCAGATGCTCTGCAGCCGCAACCGACAACCACTCTTCCTCCTGATGTTAATCCCGTAAAACGTCATACTTCCTCAATTTCCGTTTGATTTCGAGTAGTAAAGAGAGCGAGAGAGACGATCGCTCCGGGCATAATGATTGTTGCCACCACCACCACAACCACCAGTCGTTCATTTCGGCGCGTGACCACTTGGGCAACGGCGATTGAACACTAAGGAAGTTGAACGTTCGCAGTCTTCGACCTCCCGCGTCGAGCCTCATTATAGCCAAGTCTGTCGCCTGAATAAAAAAATCACCTTCGCCAATTATTAGATGTTTCTGCAAAACTTTAAAGGCTCCTAAAAGTTTTTTGTTCGGTTTTCGCCTTTTGAGTGCTGCAGGAGAGGGCCACTTCCGAGAAAACGACATAACATGACGTCGCTCTGACTTCCGGCCGTTAATACTAAATCGAGAGGCTGATCAGCCCGACTTTTCGTCTTCGAACAGAGGCCGCGAAACCAGCACAATAATCACCGATAATTGAGGGCATTTTCCAGTCGGAATGTTTCAAATTAATTGCCGTGCCACGACGTTTGACTTCCCACGCCGTGCGGCCCACTTCGACATCGGCACGGCGGGCGCGTTCAGCCGCACCTACAATTAGAACTTGTATGAATGTTTCATGGCTAACTCGTTTCGGAGCCCACACCCAATTTGCGTGCAACCCCTACTTTCGAGCGTCTTTCGCAACATTTTTTGCGCCGAAATCTCCAGCAAAAACACTCGCAAAAACCTGCAACTGTTGTGCACTTTGACAGTGAGTGAGCGAATCAACCCAGGTCGCCCGTCTTACAATTCGTCTCCCACGTCTGGCCTCCATTCCTCTCCCCAATTGTCGTGGTTCCGGCAGCCAACTCCCACGGAGAGTGCTCATTCACCGAATTTGATGAGACCCCGAGGGCCACCGGCCGATGTCCTAGCAGCGCGCGTTGAACGGTGGAGGTCGTGAGGCATGTGATTTGATTTCAGGTAATAATAGAGTTCGATGCTTCTTGCGTCGCCGTTCCCGCTTCTCCTTTTTGTGGTTTCGACTCTCTGATTCAGAACCGCCTCCGCATCGCTGCCGAGACCACCTCCGTCCCTCGCCAAAAGCTGTATCAAATACACGATAAATGAGCTCGATGCGGCATCTTCTGTTCACCTTAATTGCCTTTTTTGAAGGTAAGCCGGCTTTCGGGCGCGCCTACGGTAGCTTAAGGGAACATGATTTTTTTGGCTGTTCCGTCCGCTCGCAACACCCTCCCCCATTGTGGCGCACATAAATCACAGAGCCGAATTTGGATTTGATTTTAAGGGGCTGGGCCACAAAGTCAACGGTCCCGCTTATGAGTCCGCGGTGGCTATCCTCCTTTCCGAATTTGAACCTGCATATTTCATCGACGGTGGCTCTGTTTTGGCCGGCCGCCTAAGGAGGTCCCCATAATCCATTCATTACTCCCATCCATTGTTACAACCAACCCCCCTCCTGTGGCCGGAGACGAATTTTACCAAACAAGATCACCTTCGTTACCTCCAGACGCAGTCGAAACAGTAGCTGCCCAGCGCATCGTCTGGTCACCATTTAGGGGCGTTTAAAAAATCCGCCTCACAATTAACCCTAAAAATGTCCATTCGACGACCCTCCGCACTAGCATTTCTATTCCACGAACCTATGCTGCTGACTCTCATCTTTGCCGCTCTTCCGCTGCATCAGACCGTGTGCGGTGGGTTTTCTCATAAACGCTTCCAGAGACATGTGGGCACCGAAAACCACTTGCGCCTTAGGGAAACAACGCATGAGTATCTCATTAACTTGCTACTCTTGTGCTTTGCTAAAGACTGAACACATGCTAGGGGGATAACTCACTTTCCGACAATACACCACTTAAAATGAACATCCTCTTGTTTTCAGCGCTCAACGGCGCCTTTGTTCTCCCGAGTCAACTTAAGCTCGTACAGGATCTGCTGGAGACGTACGACCGCAAAGCGAAACCGACATGGGACAACAGCCGGCCCATAAACGTCACTTTCAGCATGGATTTGTATCAGATCCTCGAATTGGTACGTTCTAAGTTCACATTTTTGCGCCTTGGCCAGTGTAAAGGGGTACAGAGTATATTTCTCTGCTTAATCGTTGACCCAGACAGTTCTAATGATGTTCCTGGATTTAAGGCTCGGACTCAATTCGTTCGCTTCCGCATCCGTATCCGCATATGTCTACTTACCTGCTTACAAAAAACCGCAAACGCATCCGATATACGGAAGCGCAGAGGAGTAGGCGGATGCGGATGCAGATGCGGACGGGTAGGCGAACAATTGTGGCCACCTAAGCGGACAAAAATGCAGACGCGGATGCGGAAGCGAACAAATCGTGGCTGATCCTTTAGAAAAAATATCAGAAAAGATACATATTACTTACTCAACTTAATTTTTTTCTTTTTGTTTTCAATTGAAAGACTCACTTATAAGACTGACCCCCCTTTAAGTCAAAGAAAAAAGCTAACCCCTGAATATTGTTTTCCTATTTCTGAACTGATTACAAGAACGTTCTGCATGATACATGCTTTATCATGTACAGTTACAGATAAAGCTTATCTAAAAAACAAATCTTCACCTAACAGGTGACCGTATTCCGTGTTCACCATTCGTTTTTCTTCTCTTCTCGCGCCCTGTGTCTCCTCATCAGCGCCTCTCGCGGGCACACCTCATAAATCACGCACACAACTTACTTGTTTTTCTCCACCTCTCCCCAGACCCTCTTCGCCATGGATCATTTTTTGACACCCATAAATATATCAGGTTACATGGAAGGGGCTTATAATTATTTTTCGGCAAGAAAAAACACGATATAAAAAGAATCAAACGCCATTTCTCGGCGAGGCCAAACTCATTTGCATGTTAATGAAAATGCCAATAAAATGTTTGAAATGGCCCGGGTTAATGCGGCCGACATCACTCAGTAGGCGAGAGCAGCGTGCAAAGCACATAAGCCTTAAAATACATCAGTCCTAATAGCGTATTAACAACACTTTCCTGTTAGGACCCTTTTTACCAGGTTTCAAGCTGCTCCTCTCATCAGTCATTCATACATAAATCGAAGTGGTCTCGCTTATTCATGACGGCATAGCACATTGGCTAATTGAAGCATGGCGAGTTCGTGCGTACCCAACTCGTCCCAGCTGATGGGTTTATGGCGCCAGCGTGGCGCCAGTGCTAAGAACCTCCTCCCTGTGAAAGATCACGAGGCCGAGCGGAACAAAAACGAACACATTGAATTACAGCCGTCACAGACATAATCGTGTATACTTCCTTAAAGGCAAAAAATTTCTCTTTTCAGAACGAACCGCAACAATACATCCTTCTGAACGCGTGGATTATTGAGGTAATTTCATGCTTCATGTAGCCCGATTCGGGTGCCCTGGTTTGTGTCTCCGACGTCTATGCACACGCTGATGCGGCACGTGTCAACATTCTCGTCCGCATGCTTGTTTATCCGTGTCTCGTTGTCCTTGTGCCCCACTTCCAGACACATAAGTTCTCTTCAGAGATGGCACGACGAGTTCTTGTACTGGAACCCCGAGGACTACAACAACATCACCGAGATTCGACTGCCGCATGACTCCATATGGCTTCCGGACACGACGCTCTACAATTCGTAAGTGTCCATCCATTTGCGATTTCATGCCCAAATTCTGTAAATAATGCACGGCTCAAAAAATCCATCGAACATTCATATTTAATCGAAATGTGGAGGATGCACATCGGACAATTAGAAGAACTTAACATCTATATTTCATAAGATTTTCATTTTTTTGCACAATAATGGACGTTTATTAGTGCATGGCGACATGCGCTTCCGGGTCGATTAATTGTCTAGCGGCAAAAAAACGCACACGCAACAATTGGTTTAAATCTGCAGTCAATTTAATGGTCTGCTCCTAGAATAGATTTTTTTACTTTCCATTTTAGAACGTTTGTCCCAGCAGGTGGCTGTTCATTTATATAGAGTGGAACTAAAGTGCCTTGTAGGCAAATTAGTTATTGGAACAAGGACAGGATTTTTGAAACTTCTTTGTAATTTGCTGGTTGAGCCATTGTTGGAAACTACGTGGTTATTTAGTAAAACCTGCATAGAAAATCATCTTGAAAAATGGCTGGATCTTTAGTAACCGTTAACTTATACTCTCAGTCAAATGGCGTTATCATACGGTCACCCTTTTTTCTCTTCTCTTGATACACTGACACCTTAAAACATGTTCGTGAGGAACGCGTTTGGCATGCCCCACCCGCCCTTTACAGCGTTAAATCCTTTAAAGTTACACCGTCGTTAAGTTAAAATCCTCTTTAAAAATCGTCCTCGCCAAATGGTGTTCCGTGAAACGTTCTTTGCAGTTGCCCTCATGATGTTTGTTTTCCTCGAGCTTCCGCGTCGTGTCTGCAGACCTAAGGGCACTTAAACTGTCGTTAAAGTTGGCGGAAACACGACTAGTGGTAACGAACGAGCTGCTGCTCAGCTCATTTGTTTGTTTTTCATTCGACAGTCAGTGGTGTAAAGGTGTCGGATCTGCGAAAGCGGAATACATCAATCCGGAAGACGGTTTTTCAGTGGGGTTTTACAAAGGATTGCATCAATCATGGAGGACCTGGAGTGCTCTTACTTCCGATTCAAGTGGCCACAGCGTAATAAAGACTCGACGCTAATAATAGGCAACATATGCGCCGATCAAAAGGTCACATTGGTTGATGTAATGTTAGTTTTTTTCGCGTCCTGCACCTACGGTAGCGAGGAATCGGTACCTAATCTAATGACTAGGGGATAAGGACAAACAAGAAGATAGATGGGAACTGTTTACGGGAGTAGAAACATGAGCAGTTAAGATACAGAAACAACGTGGCAATAATTTAATATCCAGGTTAGAAGGATTTAATTTCAAACCAGTTATTAATTAAAATAAAAAAGAACTGCAATTAGGAACGCCTATATTGATAAGAGGCTTTTATTTATAGCTGGATTCTACCCCTTTTCCCATCCGTCCAGCCTGCGTTTAGCTCGATCAGGTGTCACGTCCATACCTTCTTTATTGTGTGTGATATTAAGTTAATCCCGAACATCTCATTTCTGATAGTATGTGCCTTCAAGGGCAGCCGATATCTCTAATCTAAAGCTGAATCTAAACTTCCTATCGTACTCAGCGCATCGCTAGTACTACAAAAAACCCCGTTTGTTAGAGCCCTAATTGCAAATGACAAAAAACTCCATTTATTCCTAACACACCGTAATTAAAGTTCTTTATCGCTGCTGTTCTAGCCTTGTCATGAAGGATGACGACACGCGACGCTTACTCAACGCTAAGCTGACAACGAACGTCACCCGTCGCGCAGCCCTAATTGAGCTCCTCTATCCAACCATCTACAAGTTTTCCTGTCTCCTCAACTTGCAGTTTTTCCCGTTCGACATACAAGTAATTCAGAAGGGCAGCTGCTTATTCCCATGATTTGACGTTTAGGTGTGTACTATGACCTTCTCAAGTTGGACCTATGACAATAAGGGAATCGACTATTTGTCTTATTCTGACACGATCGGCACATCAAACTATTTGGAGAATGAAGGCTGGTACATACTGAAAACTACAGGTAAGCAACAGTTTGAGGGGAAGCAGCCTCATATTACCACAAGACGCCTATAATTAGAAAAATAAAATCGTTTAACAGTAATCACTTCAACTTGTTGTGCTTAAAAGTTTACTGTAGTAAGCGTATATCTCTTTCAGGAAGTCCTTTCTTTAAAGTTTTCTGCTAAAGGGCAAAATTTCAGTGAAGAGGAAGGAGGTCAAGTACACCTGCTGTCCAAACAAGTACACACTTCTGAAGCTGACACTGTATCTGAGGCGGAAGCCGCTTTTCTATCTCGTCAATTTGATCATTCCAACCAGTATCATTACACTCATTGCCATTGTCGGATTCTTTACGTAAGTTCACTTGTGGCTGCCGAATCTACACGAATCGTTTCCTTCAGAACGTCTTCTGCGAGCGGAATGCGGGAGGAGAAGGTCTCTCTCGGTATCACAACATTGCTTTCCATGTCCATTTTGATGCTTATGGTCTCCGATCAAATGCCTACGACATCGACGTTCATCCCACTGATAGGTTCGTTGTGAGACCTTCAGCCACAGTATCCACTGTTGGATTTTAGGCTGGTTTATTTTGGGCATGATAGTTGTTATTTCCATCGGCACTCTGGCCTCTTCGGTAGTCATTGCCGTGCAGAAAAGGGGTCGCCTTGGAGAACGTCTCACGGAACGAGCCGTTAGATTCGCGAAAGTGTTCTCCTACATTTCCCTCACTGATGTGCCTCTTCACTTAAAGAAGGGTACAAAGGTAAGCATCCCTCATAATATCTTAACTTTTCCCTTGCTACGGCATTCTCTGACGTTTAAAAGCGCGATTAAACATTTATCTGTTTTTCATGTCTTCCGAAAATGGTATGTTTACTTTGGTTTCTCAGGGCATTGGTTTCTCTATGTTCGAGGCATACATAAATTCAATGTTAAACAGAAACGTAGGTACAATCCTCAAAATATCGTGAAATCACTGAGATACTCGCATTCCACTGGCCCGCCCAGCATTGCTTTCAATAACACTTTGCTGACCCGCGACAATTCCTCATGTTGTTTCCCAAAGGGACAGCGGTCACAACAAGGCTTAAATGTCAACAAGGGAAGGCAGAGGGAATAAGGGCGAACCTTGTGAGTCGCAGAATCGGTCGCTTTGCCATTCTTCGTTCCAGAAATACTCTGACTTATAGGGTTGTCTCTCGTCGAGAAGCTACTTAAGTATGTAACCCACTAATGTATGTAGCCCAAATGAGCCGCGTAAAAAACAGCTTAACTCCCAGGAGGGCGCCAAAATACAAACATCATGTTTTTCAACGCTGCAGCCGCGCCTTCCTGCTTCATCGCTACTTCCGTTCACGCTCTACTGCCTACGGGAAGTTGTAATGATCCTTTGAGGTCATGGCTATTGATTCACATTGTCTGGAGTTGAATCCCACGCTGGACAACTTGTTTACATATACCTCCTTTTGAATGCTACAAAAACGGCTCTTCCGGGTAGAGCGGAAACACACCACAGCTGATCATCCTATATCTTGTACCAACTGATGCCTCATATCCTTAGACTACGCGTACTTTATTCTGTGCTATCGTCCTGTAATTGGATCTTAATTTTTTCCGCAAAAAACTGTGTACTTATAAAATAAATGGTGAGTCTCCCATTGAGAGATAATCAAAAAATGGAACGAATTTTTCTGAAAATGTCCAAAGTGCTTTCCAAAAAAAATACTCTTTTTTATTTTCCGGATCTGCTTGCATCACTGTTCCAATGAGGTTATCAAAGAGAGTACGGAATAAAGCGAAATAGAGATCTTTTTCTAAATTTTGAAAAATATTCAAAGCTCGTTTTTAGCTGACATTTGCCTTGGGATTCTCACGGGTTTTGGTCTTGTAATTTTTGAATTTAGTGCCACACACATCTGGAAGTTCCGAGTGACCGGCACCTAAACAAGCGGGAAATGTGTTTTTTGCTGAAGTCATTTACCATAAAGCGTGAAAAATATAATATGGATGTTATTTTTCCGCGTCGCTACAAGTCGGTCTTTCACCTTATTACCGTGTAAACGGTTCTTTCCCATTCAACTTTCATTCAAATGCTGCATTCCGAAATATCTCCTTAGCATATCTTAAAACACAAGATTTTAAACAAACCCCAGTTGGAAATTGACAATGAATGATGCATTTAAGGAGAATGCAGAAGCCCCTCCAGCATCCGAGGCCTACAGGAAGTCCGGAAAAATGAGCAGCAAGCTGTCTACCGTGAACCGTAGCATGGTATTCACCGATGCGAAGAACAGTTGGGTTAGCGCCTTGAAAAAGGGAAAAACACAACCACAAGCGTTCAACGGAGTGACCATGGTCTCCGATAAGAGCACAGACATGTTGATGTCCGCTTCGACAGGTTTGCTATTACCCGGAAACGTGCCAGTTACAGCGCCTCGAATATTTAGTGAGCGATGATTTATCGTCGCACGCGGCTTCGGCACCTGTGCCTTCTTCTGGAACGAAGGCTACTGTCACGCCAATCGGATTGCCGCCCCTTCCGCCACCTCCTCCAGCGGCCGTCATGCAACTCACGCCTTGCGACGATGATACCAGCCAGGCAGAGAGTGATAATCCCGATTCGTCACGGGTGCCCACCGCTCGTCCTGGACGCGCGAGCAAGACGAACATGGTGCAACACTTGAGTATGTTTACAGGTACGAGACTCGTGCTTATTTCTTTTATTTGTGATTGCCAGGATTGTTAAGTCCGTATAATTTGGTGATGTTAATTTTGCTCTTGTCTTTATTTATTGCAGTCTGGGAAAGGTCTAGCAGACTAAAAGAAGAGCAAAGAAAAAAAATGGAAAAAGTTGAAAAAAAATAATAGAAAAAAATCAGTTTAACATCTCTAGCTGCACTAGAGCTTTCTATTCCAAATAATGTTGAGACACTCCCTTGTACGCCTGGAACAAAAGGAAAACCCATTTCATCTTTACGATACGATCTGGAGACGGCTATAGAATCGATCCAGGTTATGCCCTTTCGCACGTTCGTTTGCCCTATATGGATGACTCCTAGAGCGAGCTTTTTTATACGATTCCTTTGGGAGCCAAATTCCAAGCACACTAAACGATATTTTCCGAGTGATCGATGAAAGCCATCAACAAGAACAGAAATTGCTGACATATTCGACATATCATATGAACTTTCACAGATTCAGATTTCCGACAGATTTGCTCGAAAATACGAACGATTTGAAAAACTGCTGATTGGATATTATGCTTTGTTGCGTGTCACATAAACCCAATTGCAGGAAACGTGAAACAGAGCCGACATCTCGCGCAACAAGAGTACGAGTGGCTGGCCACGGTCGTCGAACGATGCTGCTTTATCGTGTTTGTGTTCGTGTTCCTCCTGATTACCTGCGGCATTAACGTGATCGGCTTCTTGCACTGGTTGGCCGTTGAGGAAGCCATTTTTGAACGCGACGAGTGAAGTCACCGCTCCGGGCGCATATGCGTATGAACATATTTTACTCCCACCCCTTCTTTTTTCCTTCTTCCACTAGCGCAGCGCACATTTGTTTTCCGACTGCAAATCGCTCGCAACTTATCGGTCATTACCCATGCGCCATGTTGCATTTCAGAAGGCCTTTTTGGCCGCCTTTTTGCCTTCTCGCCCATGCCGAAATCTCGCCCAGGCATTTATTATTAATTTTACGATTGTGTTTTGTCCTGTGGTTCCCGCGACAAACGTCGCCCTGATTGTCATATGATGAATTTTGGATGTGACATGCGTATGTTGACATGTGCTCTCGGTTCCAGGTGCTGCTTGCTCACTTCGCCTCCTAAAAGTGTACTCGCCGCGCTCTGTGCTAACCACTTCTCTCACTTTGTCCTAGACGTCTCGCGTGGTTCCCCTTCCCCAACGGTACTTTTTCAGAGGGTTCATCCTGACTGTGTCTTATCACATGTGTGCTTAGCGTTGTGTCTCCAAAACAGTAAGTGTCGCCGCAACTTTTCTGGTTTTGGGCCCTCCACCACCCCAATCAAATGTCGCGCATATCTGAAAGTTTGTCTCCTGACTTTAGTGTATTTGTGCAATAAAGGCGTATTATTGTGCCGTGCTTGTTGTTGTGCATCGATTGAGGTTGCCTTCGGGCACCTTTACGAGATATTTACTTCTTGTTGTCCTGGGGCCATTCGGCCCTCGGCGCTCTGTGATAGATTCGTTGATGTTGCGTTTAGTTAATGCATTTGCCCACGGCGATCGGGCCGAACTCGTTGTACATGCCTAGTTTCACCTGACCAGACGTCTGCCTCTCCGCAGCATGGTGTTCGTGACACGATATGTTATTGCTCTGCTCACGGTGCCATTGATCATTTACGGGTTCGACTCAAGTAAGTTCTTTTTTGTATGCTAAAATTCGAAATTTGCCCCAGATTTTACGAGCGATGACACATTTGTTGTGTCACCGACACAGGTGCCCCTTGTTCGGCTTACGAAAGATATTCTCAATCCGGATCGTTACGATACACGGGTACGGCCGATGAAAAACCACACGACATCGTTGAAAATACATATCAGCATGAGTTTGTACCAGATCATCGAAGTCGTAAGTGGACTCCTTCTGTATTCATCCCAGTGACACCGTTTGCTTCGTTTAGAATGAGCCGTCCCAGAACATTAAAATGAACGTCTGGATGATTCAGGTCAGTTCTTGTGTGGAAATCCTTATTAGACAATATGTTGTTCAGAAATGGGTAGATGAGATGTTGGACTGGGATCCCCACGAGTACAACATGATAAATACGACGATCCTGCCACATAACGTGGTGTGGATACCGGACACGTATCTCTACAACAGGTATGATCAGTTTTTTTTTAATCTTGATCAGTTTTTGCGTTGCCTTTCCCTTGTAACTATTCTCAAAAAATATGCCTCCTAAAAAATTTAGCAGACGCTTAACAATTTACAACAGCAAAAAAAATTTGCGATAACGAATTACGATAGCGAAAAAAATCTTTCTATAGGTACAGTACGTACGTGACATGTGATGCATGTCCAATAGTTGTTTAAATATGAAAAAAATATTGGTAGACGAGCAACTGGATTTCAGCGTGGTCATGTCGCGCGACGAGACCGAAAGATACATGAATGTCCGTGCTGACACGAGATATTGGCAGGGCAAGAAAGGAGCGGAAATGTCTTTTCTGTACCCGGCCATCTACACCATCACCTGTCGGCTGAACATCCGCTATTTCCCATACGACCAACAGAACTGCACACTTACAATAAGCTCGTGGACGAACTCCAAATCCGCCCTTGACTACTACGGCGATGAGGAGGTCAACTTGCAGTCTTATATTCCAAACGAAGAATGGGACGTTATCTCCTTCAGGGTGTATCGCCACGAGGTGAGGACAGTTGAAATCCCCGGGGTACGCATGATTTTAGTACAAATACGCTTGCTGTCCTGAACCCTGGGTGATCCTCGAAGCTTCTATTGTGATCCGCCGCAAACCGCTGTATTACGTTGTGAATCTAATCATCCCCACCTCCATAATCACCATCGTTGCCATTACTGGATTCTTCACGCCCGCGTCCACCAGCGACGATCGAACGGAGAAGATCAATTTAGGCATCACTACGCTGCTTGCCATGTCTATCTTGATGTTAATGGTTTCCGACCAGATGCCAACGACGTCCGAATTCGTGCCGTTGATTGGTAAGAACCTGTGTTTACCCCACGCTTTGCTCCTTCCCTGAGACCATTTGCAGTGTCCTTGATGTGAGACACAGATTAGATGGAAATTCTAGTCGTATTATGGACCCATCTTTCTAATTATTGTGGCAGATTTGTACATTCGAGCCGTTTCAGCATGGTTTTACTTGTCAATCATCATCATCGTCTCAATCGGCACCTTCCTCACCAGCATCGTCCTCAGTATTCAAGGTCGTCGTCAGTACGGTCGCATTCCACCCCTCGTGGTACGATATCTCTTCTTTGTGCAGTTCATCAAGTGGGTGTGTCTTTCCGTTCCACCCCAGCTGCTCAAAATTTGGGAAGAGCTTGATGTAAGTCTGAATAGCTTCGCGTATCTATTGGAACGCTTTCTCTTCACAGGACCATCCATATGACTGCTGGATAAGGAAGAGGAAAGGCGTCAAGAATGGTCAGCTGGTGGAGACAAACGGCGCTGCGAGAAAGGTATTTTCTGCAATACACATGGAAATTGTAAGAATGCCATCCAGAGATCCGTAGCTTCCGAGAAAAGGAACTCATGCACGAGGGAGGAGCAGAAAGACATGGGCGAGACGCTCATTTCGCCTGCTGCTGAGCCTGATCTGCTTCATCCTAAGCGACCTTCGAAGAGAGCGATGTGGTTGAGGGCTAGTCAGAGAGCGTCGACCATGCGACCGACCATCGAGGAGAAAAGCAGTCTCCCGATGATCGACATCAGCACGCCGACGTCCCCGAGCAGCCCGGATTCGGGAAAATCTAGGCGGCCGTCGAAGATTTCCATGTGGGACAACGCAATGATGCTCGTTGGACTTGGAGACAGAGGTATGACGGTTTTGATAGCCTGGTTGGGTAAAAATGGAATGAGAAATGGAAAACGTTACCTCCGAAAACATCAATTGCCTCAATGAAAAACGTAAACACTTATGGTCCACTTTCAGGAAGCACAAAAGACGAGGTCTCACAGAAGACGGGGATGTCAGCCGAGATGCTCCTTATGAAACGCAAACGACAGTGCTCGCTCGAATGGGAGTTCATCGCGACAGTGCTGGACCGAATCCTTCTCATCATGTTCAGCGGCGCCGTCATCGTGGTCACACTGGGAATGATGGTCACCGGTCACATGGCGCAACACTACTACGACAAGGTGGCACGAGAAGAGATGAATCTTGTTTCTGCCCCCACCACTACTCCTTCACCACCGGAAATGAACATCTCTGCGCTGTTGACGTAGAGATGTTCGAGCATGTGGTGACAGTCGGATATGCGTTCATTATGTGGAAACTTCATATCGTCCTTCTAATGTATTCTGTTATTTATGTGTCTCAAAAGTATTGTGCATTGCGCAAACGTTCTCTAGTTGGCTTCAGCTTCCCATCACCGGTGTTTTCCTTTTGTTGCTTTCATCCAACTATCCATCGTCTCGTTGTTCCCGACTAGTGTCTTTTGAGCGTTTCTTTCCATTTTACCTTATTACATATTCACCAAAGACAATAAGTGCGACTTTCTCCTTCCGTTGCATGCAACTCTTATGGCCTTGAAATTGCGGATAGCTGGATCCTTGTCACTTGTGAACCAATTCTATCGATAAATTGTTGAGCAATCTAAAATTTCACACTACAACTTTAAAGCCGAAAATACCATATGACGGCTGTAGACTCGATTCAGGTCTGAGATGTCTTACAAATGTCGATTGCGTGATCAGACGTTTTTCGTGTCTACTGTCAGCAAGTCAGACACCGACCGTTTGGGAGGCTATATAAGAAGTGTGGGAAGAAATTCGGGCGTCTGACAACTCACCTTTCAATTATTATTTATTTCTACCTACCCCATTCAACAGATGCATACATACATAGGGGAAAGGTGGAAGAAGACGCAAACGGACGAACGGTCACATATATCAGCCGACATATATGCAAGATAACGCGACACTAAAACCGATATTTCTATGTGAGCGTTGCACCTAAGGCATTGGGATTAGTCTTGAACTAACAGCTTTGAATAGTACCTCTCGTAATTCCTGTCAGAAAGATGTTGGTAGATAGGGATTTCAAACTTTGTGCCCAACTACAACTGAACACAAGTAAGTGCAAATTTGATTTTTGTACGGCTTACAACATTAGTCCTACTTCCCGCTTCATGATAAAAAATTGAGCTGACACATTTCGAACAAGTTCGATGAGCGATTAACTACGGAGGAACTATTTTCCTGTATTCGTTTAGCCATAAAGTAGCGAGGATTTCTTTATTACCTCTTCAAAAGTTCAGAAATTCGTGAAAAGTGCATGCAGAAGTAAAACACTTGCACTACAATTATTTTATAAATCATCGTGCGTAAAATCCCTTCAATTAAGTTGTCCAACTGTACTTTTAGAGTCAATCTAAAAGTGCAACTTTCAAAGTGATGCGAGAAATGTTCATTTGGACGGCGCATTGGGAGGAAAGTTCATATGCACGTTTTCTTTTTGTGCGCAAAAAGCGTTTAATGCAAAGTTGACGCAAGCAGTGAAACCTTTTCTGGAAGGGACTCGAAGTGTGGGATTCTTGCCAATCCTGAAATATATCTATGTCCAAAACGAGAAAATCTCATGAGGATATTGAAAAGTGCATGTCGCAATTCTGCATCAAGCATCAAAAGAGCATTTGAGCACAGTGTAGTCCAAATTGCTTGGAAGTATGCTGAAGTATGCTAGGAATTTATTCTCACCTTTCTCTCTAGCAACATATTGACTCGCAGAATAAGACTGAATCTGTTAATCCCATTCAAAATATACTTGACATTGATATGATGTCCAGACACCGACTGACTACGGTAGCTGGCTAGCACGTCTACCCTGATCAGCATTCAAAGGACATATTCTGCATTGAAGTGCATAAAAAGTGCGAAAAAGTGCATTAGAAGTGCGGACTACAAGAAAGGGCAAGAATTAATTCCCGGATTAGAGTTGAGTGCGGAGATTGAAGCTTCCGGAAAATTATTCCCGTCTCAGTTCCGGCCCTTCTTGTACTGATGCTACAAGGGCTTCGAAAACTGCAATCTGATTATTTTTATTTTGGAAAAAAATGTGGAAAAGCAGTCCGTTTGTAATGCTGTACATAACGACGCTACAGTAATTTTACCAAGGCTTAAGAGGCCGCTATAGTAATTTTATCAAAGCCGCTGATTTAGGCTTAAGAAGGAGTCTAAAGAAGAAACAATTATCCGAAGAACGACCCGAGTAAGAACGCCCTTTGACAATATTTTCACGCAGCTGATAGAAAATTAAAAATCATTCATCTGAGAAATCAGTTGCTTGTACATCTCGCGTCCAAAGTGACAAAATATCTTATGATAGCAGTATAAAAAGGAGTCCGCCTGTAATTTTCTAATTTTTTATTTGCTTCCTGAAAAAGTGTATTACCGTTGACTATTGTAAAAAAAGACGATTTTTTCTGACATTGTATCCCCATCGCGGATGATGTAGGTAGCTCGTGAAGCGAACTTTATGACGACCACTTATGACATTTCCGGTCCTACTCTTACCGTATACTTTCCTACTTTTTTATAATGCTCTTCATCGTAGTTCTGAAAGTGTACTTAGGCCGCAAACCGACCGTACACTAATTGGAAAAGTGTGTTCGTCAGCTTCCAGAACGTCTGTTCTCGTTCTAATATAAGCCATGCAGCGTGCGATGTTCCATGAAACATTTAAGCAACTTGCCCTTTTCTGCGCCAAAAATCACGGACAACGTTGGTAAGGAGCAGGTGAGCGCGACCAATGTCGCCCTAGAAATTGACATTTTCATTTTAGAAGAATCTCTTTGAAATTAGTGATTCCTTCAATTATTGATGAGCATTAAAGTTGTATGATACCGAGTCTACATAGAGTGCATCTCTCGAATCCGATCAATGGATCACTTTTACGGAAAGAACAGAGAACGAAGATCAAATAAAACATTACAGTGATATTTTCCTCTGCTTGTCTGAGACTCTCTCACGCCGATTCTCATCAGCAGTTGCACAGCAGTGTCATTTTCTCATGATTCTAGTGAAGATCAGCTTGTGTAGCCCTGTTCCGATTACCACTACAGTACACCTTGTTTCATCGTTTTATATGGACTTACACGTTCTTTGCGTCCGCAGATTATTCCGTGTTGGATATATTCCGAAGAGGTGCGGCGGCGTGGGGCGTTCCTTCTCTCATGGGTGGAGACATAGAGCGCCTTTGTACGGTCACTTGCCCTATTTAATAATGTTGAACTCTGCCATTTCCAGGTCTTCTGGAGCCTCCCATACCTGTCTGGAAATGCACAATTAGTTTTTCGTGCATGTTTCAGGCTACAGTAGTGGATAAGTAGTTCTGAATGCTAGATGAACCTGTGAAAGGAGTACGGTGCAATTCGTGTAACACGTCTTTTTATTAGCTAACTTTTCATATTCAGTAATTGAAAGCAGCTTTTGAAGAAACAAGTATGCTTCTGCTACGATTTTCTGCCGTCTTATAAAAAATTGTAAAATTGTAATTTCTTTTTCTGATGCTGCAAAAATCGTACATTTTTTTCTGAGGCTATGTTTCAAATAATGTGCTGTCGATACATCTCTGAGAATTTGGACATGTGACAAAGGAAAAGTGTACTTCCGGCACAAACCCACTACAAGATTTTTCTTTTCATTTTTCAGACATACAATGTGGTTTAGTACTTAGGCGACACGGTACTGTCCACCCGCGTAATTTGAGAGCAATTGGCTTATTGATCGCTCGAACAGTTTTAAATGTCATAAGCGTTAAGAGAAATTGCAAGGTGCGGTCAGGCTGTCCTTTTCTAAATCAAGATACGTTTTATTTTTGCTAGGTACATTTGGTTTGGCGACGCAGCGAAGTCAACGATCGTAGAAGGTCCTCTTGTAATCCTAATGGTATTTGGTGTGGTAAAGTAAAGTGGGTAAATTAAAGATAAATAAAGCTAAGGAAGTTAATGGTAAGTTATAACAAGTAGCCGAAATAACAAAAAATTGCAGAACATTTGATATTCCAAAACGGCTGCCTATTTATGAACTTTCTAAATGCATTTAATGACAATATTCTTTCGGGATAATTATAATATCACTACCTTATTCTACTGTTTTGTAGTTTTCAGTTTTCAGTTGGAATTTTTATATATTTTTTTATTAATTTATTTACTTTTTATTAAATCATCCTATTACTGAAATCAATATTATCACATTGCACCAAAAAAACATTTTTTCAACAATTTTTCACCTGTTTAAACTTTAAAGGAAGGTTAGCCCTTAGCACTTTTTATCAACTCGATTGACCACAGTAAAATATATTGTCTCCATTCGGTCGCACACTTCCCGTGCTCGGGCACCGACATCCCGCCAAAATCGCGTGGCATTCGCGCCAAAATCGCTGGGCCGCCGCGGCGCATCTACAGTGGTGACAGTCGCAGTGGATAACGTCGAGTGTTGTCAATTGGCAGAGCCGTTCATGCTTAATTGTCGGATAGTCTTTGACGTACTTCTCTACTAAATTGTCCAGCGTAGTGTCTTAGATCGCTTAACTTAGGCATTGTTCTTGCAGGAACTCATTAGCCTTAAGTACATCGTAGTTAGTTTTGCACCTCGAATTAAAACTTCCGAGTTCACTGAGGTCGCACAAAGAGCTACGTTACGTAGACCCTTAAGTGCAACCGAATTGGAAATGGGACTCAGATCGGGCAAGTGCAACTTCAGTTTTTTCAGTCGACTCCCATCGGCAGCGCCAATTAGGTTTCAACGTTTTCAATAACGCATTTCTCCGTTAGCCGTCTTCTCGGTTTCTTCTTAAATGTCAAAACGTTGTGCGTTCTTCGCTGTCCGTGATGTTTCGTACTCAGTATGTATACAGTACCTAGAGAGTGACACACAGTGTCACCTGACAAACGTGCGGAAGTACGGTGTTCAGCCACGTGATCATTTTGATTTCTGTAATGGTCTGATAACGTCACCCCCCGTAAGGTTGGACCATCTGCGTTCCGCGTATCTAGTCTGGTGCTCTCTTCCCTTTTTCTTTTTTGCACAACTGTTTATTTCTCAGCACCTGTTGACCTTCCTTACGTGTGTGTTGGTTGCACTGCGTGCGACTGGCATCTAACGTGGGCCCGTCCACCGCCCTTCCGCGCACAATGCACTCTTTGCTCTTTGGAAGGCGTGCGGAAGCGAGGGGGGCCGGCGTCGTCCGGCGAGATTCGAGTGTGGAAGTGGTGACGAGCTGACCTCCAGACTGCGAAAGGGAGAGTCAGATGCGCGTCGTTTCCTATAGTTTGTCATACACCGTGTGCACCGGTCGTGCTCTCTGAACTCGTGCCCGACTGCTGTCACTTTCTCCTTGGAGTTCGCCACTCGTTTTCAGATAAACCGCTATGGATGGTCGGCGGCCGCCTCACAACAAAAACCGTGCTTGCAAGGACAACAACAAAAGGAACAATGTCCGTAAACAGAGTTCCGAAGTGGAGACCCACCGCAAGCGACGACACTCCGAGGACGACGACATCGTAATCATCCCGACTGACTACTACTGTTCCGTTCCGATGCACGTCCTGTTCAAAGGACCCCGGACTCCGACTGGCCCTGCAGGCGGAAACATTTTTTCGCCACTGGGACCTCAACTGCCAACCGTGCCCAACATGCAAAACGTCCCAATCAACCGCACCCCACCTCCGCTTATCAGACCGACGCCGGTATACGGCGTGCCAGCAATGTTCGGCGAGCCGAGCTGCTCGAACTTGAAATGCACTTTGCCGCGCTCGGCCTTCTGCGACCGTCGCAAAAGTCGGTACATCGGACACAACATCTGCAGTGCATTCAGCTCTCCGGGAAGCTCACGTGATTCTCCTCCGATGCAACGCGACCTACAGCCGGCGGAGCACGACGAGCATGACGGTACGTCCGGAGTACGGTGACTAAGTAGGCCTATTGTTCTTAAAAACCGTTCGATAAAATAAAAACTCTTCTTTCCCATGACAGCCTGCTGATTTTAGAGCAACCTACGGCGAACTGGTCGACAGAAGCTATACGCTACGCGAGCAACGTCGTCTTCATTAAGTCGCTTCTGATGCTCCTCAGTCAGCTGAACACGGAGGAGGAGAACTGCGAGAAGGCGAAGAACAACAAGAACTGAGGGGATGTGTTCTTTATTTATATCTTCTTTCTTTCGTAGTTAGATTACAGTTTTTGGAGTCATTGTTATATTGACAATTAGGGAGCATACATGCAGGGAATATAGCACGGAGGAGATCCGTCAATCACAGCCGAAGTTTTCTATGTTTGTAAGATGTGAGTGTCGTTTGTGTCGGATCGTTGGTGGTTCAATAAAATTGACCTTTTCATTTGAGAAGTCAATGAACACACACTGCTGGAGAATCAATCATCATTGCATTTGTGGTTATTGTCCTCTGATAGCTCAACAGTGACGCTGTGCCTCATACTTCTGTATTGTAGAAGCGTTTTGACAGGTTAAGAGTCAGTTTCGGGTCTGTTGTTTCAGCCCTACTCTACACATAGATCACGACTTTAGTGAGTATGTAAAACAAAGGTTTCCTCGCTATTGATGAGAGAGTACAGAGATTACAAATAAAAAGGGCTCCCACACACTGTCCGCCTTATCACCGAATCGTGCTGACTAACCGATCTTATTCCGTTTTTGGGCAAAACACGAATGTAAATAGTATATTTTCCCTTGCATCTATCAACATGAATCAGCGCAAATCCAGCTTTTACAGAGGGACCAGCTGGGATGTGTCATTTTTCAGCACACAAAACGATGGAATATATCCACGCATTGTTCACCTCCTAGGTCGGGTTTTGTCGCATCAAAAAGTTCATCGAAGAGCATGTGATGTAAATGTAAATTTGCCCGTCTGCACCGCTTCCTCAAACGACGCACTTTCGAAACAACATGAAGCGGCTCCTATCTGTCTGCGTCTTATGAAAGTACGCTGACGGACGTGCCCTGTGCCAGGTACGACGGAGTTAGCGGCCGACTGTGCTGAGTGACCCATTCAGGTTGGACGCTTTTTAATTTCTGACGGGAAGGGCCACGTTCCTGACCGGTGCGCCGGGGCCGGCAATCACACGTCGCGGTCTTCTCGTAGAGAGGTGACTTGTCAATGAGGAAGCGAAGCACGGCCAAATTGTGTCCGGCGGACGTTCCGATTAGCAGCACAAGAAAGAACGTCACAAGAAGCCTCGAAAGTGCAAAGTATTCAAATTCGGCGGAAAGCACTTTGAACGCGACATTGTACAAAGAACTCTTTGAGTTTTCCCAGAAAACCATTGAGAAGGCGTTGCAGAAAAAATTACATGAAAAAGACGAAACTCACACGTCAAAGCAAAAGGTCATCTTGAGTGCTAAAGGTTATCTTCAGAACTAAAGGTCAGAGGAAATGCATCGCTTAAAGTATCTGTAAACGTTTTTATCGTTAGCATGATCTTCACAACTTGCGGAAGAGGTATCCAAACAGAAACATAGTACATAATAACGTTGTGTTTTTTGCTTATCTCTTAATTCCCTACGACCTAAGGTCTACTTCGCATTGTAATGAAAGACAGCAGCATATTAATGATGCATTTCATTAATTTAGCCAATATTTTTGAGTGCACTTTTCATTTGCGCTAATGCCGCTTGATTTGGCTCAACATAATTTGCGCGTAAGGTAACTCAATCTGCTGATAAAAAGTGTGGGATATCCGTATGTGAATATCAGCGAACGATGTTTTCCTCACAGACAAGGGCGAACTTATATGGCCCTAAATAGAAACCAAACTTAAATTTAATAAAAGCATGAAGGAAACATTTAATTTATTCTATCATTATTCCATCACTGTCACACAACATTTCGTTATATAAAAAGATTTTAACCATAAAACTATATTCCGTCAACTTCTTCGACCTTAAAAGGCCTCAACAAAGATTAGCAGCTTTGTCCATAAACTTCCGTATTTGAAACGATGTGAGTTATTAGGACGTGAACAAATTGAGCACAAAACATATAGCCTCCTTGTGAAAAAAAAACCAGCAGTGAGAACTCGCCATCAGTTCCTGTTATGCTTACATCCTTTCAGATGTTGACGTCTGACAGCCTGCAAATTTGCAGTAAAGCACATCCTTGGCTTTAAAATTTTCGTGTTTGAGAAGCGCACTAGCGAGAACCTTGACAAATGCTGTTGTCCTTCTGCCGTGGTATTTCAGAAACGCACGTTTTTTTCACACTGAAGAATTTCCTTCCGGTTTCTGCGCAAAATAGTTTGGAAACCAGTTTGCGAAGTGCAAGTGCTCTTACTATTTTGAACGAAATCGAACACTGCGAGGTCATTCGGGAGTTCATCGTTCGTTGCACGAACTGGGGTGAAGAAACAACCTTGACGATTTTCTTCTTGATATTCCAGAACGAATGGCAAGAAAAAACGATACGTCGATGTTTATTATATGCAGCTGATCCATCCGCAATCAGAACCTACAATTCATTTGATTCAATGTACACATGGCATTCCGGGAGATTTCAAGGAACTATTTACCGTCCCGACACCAATGATCAGTCTTCATATTTTTCGCCTCCTGGCACGATTGGTCTTGGATGTGGCACAGGTATCCGGTCCCGACACGAATATTCGTTGGCACTGCATAAGAGTGTGGTTCTGGTACGAATGTTCGTGTGTATTGTATTAAAACCCTCCCACCGCGAATATTCGCGCGTAATGCAGATACGGCCCGTCCCGACACAAATGTTCGTTTGTTCTGCTTATGCCTACAGTCCCAGCACGATTGTTCGTTGACACTGCACGAAACTTCGGTCCCAAAACGAATGGATTCAAAATGAAAAAGCGCCTAGTGAAAATAATGAGTATTGAATAATAGTCTGGTCCCGACACGAAAGTTTGTCCTTTCAGCATGTGCGTCCGGTCCCGACATAAATAGCAGTGATTACGCTTTATATACGGCCGGTCCTGACAGGAATGTTTGTTCACTTGGTTGTAGGCACAGGCCGTTCCCGACAGAAATGATAGATAGAAACAGCTTTACTTCAATTCCACGTTGGAAAGTTATGGATTCCAAGCCCAAGGTGGCTGTTAGTCCCCTATAGCAAATATACAGAATTTGGACAAAATTTACAGTGGTATGTTGAGAAATTGTATTGGAACCCTCCCAACGCGAATGTTCGCGGGTAGCAGATAGGCAGTAGTGGTGACGGCGATCATCTTCTTATCATGCTTCTGGGACTACTGCTACGGGATGCCGGGATACTCAAGTTTGATTGGAGAAATTGACCTTGATCGACCGCTAACTCATTGCCAGATAGCAGCGAAACGACCCAACCTCTTACCACGACGTTGCTCCCACATCTAAGGTGAAAAAAATATACACTGTTTATTCAAATTAAGGACAAAACTCATTTATTGTCAACACTAAAGACGAGATGCATGTGAAGCGTACAGATCAAACTATATCATTACAGATTTGCTAAAAGTTAAATGATGATGAGTATGATGTGCAACGATATGATGTGCTTCAGAGGTCACGCCGTTCAGTCAGCAGTACTTCCTCCGTTGTTTGCTTCGTCACGCACAGGGGGACGAGGAGGAGGCATGGTGTCGACGATTTCCGCCGTGTTTTCGACCATGTCCCACAGCGCCTGTCGGAAGCGGCGTTCAATGGCGGTTGAAAAACAGAATTCCAAGAGACAATCGACGAAAGCGCTTGACATGGGGGTTTCTGCAACAGATACGTCACATATTTATGTAATTAAACTTTTTTTCTGTGGCTATAGAGTGGCTACTCTGTATGTAAGTCGCACTACATAAAGTCGTATGCAAATTTTTGCATACAAAAAATTTCCCACTGAAGTTACGATCTGTGGTGATATGTCTGCTTTCACCAATGTAATGGTTTTCATCTTTTCCTCATGTGTCTAGTGTTATACACTCAGTTTTCACAAAGTTTTTCCCTCAAAGCAAAAGAAAGAAGTTTGGCAAAGAAACTGTTCAAACAGCTATCCCTAAAGCTTGTAACTCCCGAAATATTTCTGGGAAGTTGTAGAAATACATATTGTGAAGTACTACGACTGTGCGTAGTGAGTCTAAAGCGGCGTTATATTGATCACCTCTACCTAAGACCTTACAGCCTAATTAGCTTTGATAGCGGAAGCAATTATGTATGAATCATCCCTATCCTCCTCATATCTCAAATTGTTTTGCAGCAATTGCGCTCATCACCTACCGTTACGGACATTTTCAACTTCGCGCGGCAGATTGAACTCCACGGTGCCCTCCGCAACAGCTTGGAATTCCCGGGCCAGCGCGGTCACCGCGTCCAGCTCGGCAGGGTCGTGTTCGGGAGCAGGAAATCCCCGAGTTTGCACGGTTCTGTTCATGTTAGGTTCATTTCGCTCTTCGGAACTATCGCGCTCCTCGATGCGTCCATGCTGTTCAACGGGACGCGAACGCGAACTGTTTCTGCGACCGGGAGCTTCGCGACACATGATACCGTTCAAAGCAGGTTCGAAGGAATCCTGAAACAGTCTAGGGTCAATCGAATTCATATCACGGTAATGAAACTAAAAAACAGCGGATGCGAACGGCGAATATCGAGACGAACACGCGCTCGGCCGCGCTCTCCGCGCTTAAGGGAGCCACGGCGGGCGACGCTCACGGATGCAGAGGAGACGGGAAGGGGAGGGTACAAAAGCTGCCTTCACTGGACGGCTCTCGCTCTCTTCGCATGCATATCTGTCGGCCGCGGCTGGCCAACGATCAGGGAGAGGACTCTATCCGTCTCTGAGCTTGACTCTGAGGTGGTACATGGTAAATCAAAGTACTTGCTGCGCGTAAACGACCGTGTCCCGGTTACTGAGGCCGTTTTCTACTTTTCAGAATGAATTCTAAGGAACAGATGCTGCGCGACACCGCTACCGCTTTCGAGGAGCGTATTATCTTCCTGCTCACTGACGACGATTTTGAGGCTGGAATTGTGCCAAAACTCTACGCTGACGAGGACCCTTTCGAAAATCCAGAACTGCAACTGACTCCTTCAACGGTAAGCAAGCTTGTTTCTTTAGCTCCTATTGACCACCCAATTTAGAAGTATTCTCTGGCGTGGCCGAACGTTAACCAGCTCATCAAACCTCAACTTCAGGTCTACCTGAAGAACTTGCAAGACCTCTACAATTACATCTTGAAGGGACAGTCCACTTCTGTCGAAGTGGTAGAATACGTCCTGGAAAAGAAGAGTGAAGACACGGATGGCACCGGCACTGTGTATTGCGTCTACCGTCTGCGCGACAGAACCGCTCCTCAGCTTGGGTATCGCCTGTTGCTCCCTCATAACTTTTGGTAGATTTTGGTCGACAGAGTGTTATTTTCCAAAAATTGTAAATTCATTACTTCTATAGATAACGAGTTTGAACCTTTCTGTGATCGTAAAGTCGACCTTAGATCGCATATTTGTACCCCTCAACCTTCATAATCGTTATTCGTAATCGCTCAAGTTCAATAAATGTATTCTTTTTTCTACTTGTCGCGGTCCACTAACTTCAATATTCTGAAGATGCTTACCAAAGGGTTCGCCTGGTGTAGCCTATATGTACTTTAGTAGTGCAAGCAGCATATGAACCTTCATTGTTTTGGGAAAGGCCTGTTAGCTGCAAGAATGTGAATTTTGCAAAAAAAAGGATTTCCTGTCTGTCAATTTTATCGTTTTGAAATCTGATGTTGGGTCACAGCATTAATTTATGCATTCCTGCCAGCTCATCGTAGTTTAAAAACGCCTCAGCGATCGGCCTACAGTTTTTCTGCAAATAGAAAAAGGGCAGACCATCCTCATCGCCGAGACAGGCGCCGATCACGGTCCAAATTCCGATGGTCGCATCAGCAATGCAGAAAATTAAAAAAACGCAGATATTACAGCCAAGCGCGAATACGTTTACGCTTGACAGACTGAAATGAAAGTAGGGAAAGGCAGAACGAGGGGAACGCGGGCGAAGGTGACGTCAAGGCACCCTGGATTGCTTGTGGCTCCATAAACTCTGTCGATCCATAGACATAAGAGGGAAACAATGTACTGGCGCGTACTTTAAGTCTGCGACAACCAGCTGTTGACCTTTTGCGTGCAGAAGGAATTTGAGGCATAGTAACCTAACATAGCTTTCTACGACACGACTTACGTAAACGCATGAGTGTGTGTGAAGGCTTCCTGAGCTCTAGTAGGATCTCAAGCGTGGATTATTGAGCATGCGCAGTGTATTGGTTGCTGATGACAGCTCACGTAAGCAATAAATGTGGTGGGAAGAGGAAATGACTCTTTCTCTGCCGTCGGAGTACCGAGAAACGCGGAGGCACGAAAACAAGGAATTAGTAAGCTGGTATGACTGGAGAGATGACGCTCACAATGATCCTCAGCTCTTACACATGTTTCCTTTGGCGCGAGATGACTCGACGTTCAGTAAATCCTCAATCTCTTTTATGCATTTGGTGAGTCACCATAAGAGGATCTGAGTGTTCGGGACCGATCCCAGATTTCGGACGTATCACATTTTCAAGGTGCAGAGAAAATTCATAGTCCAGTAAACTGTGAGGAACTCACTCAAAGTCAGAAAAGATTAAGTAAAAAGACCTTGCGTCTTTGACCTGGTCATCTGAATAAAACCGAAGATGAAACATAGCAAGGATGTGTTGAGCAGCCTTACATGTTCAAAACGTAGGGACGGGGAAAATCTACTATTGCGTTTGAGAATTTGTTTATTTAACTTTTTCTCTTTATTCAATCAGTGAAAACACAGGTCCGCTCGGATTCTACAGTTCTTAGAAGTAGATTTCTGTGTCTCTCTGAACGCGTTAATTTCGTTCTTCAACCTTGCAAAATTATATATCGCCACTTGCTTGTCTTACCGATCCTGCGTGTGGCCCAGTAATTGGGCGCTCTCGATTATACCCCGCACACAATTAGCTGAACGGCTGGCGGAAACCCACAATTTCGCTAATGTAGGGAGCGCTAAGGAGCAGCTTCATAAGAAGAATACGGTAGCTGCTTGCGTGTTGCTTGCTCACTCAAACGGAAATGAAAATCGGAAACACCTACGCGGTGCACATCTACGATCCACGTTTTACATTCCGATCGCGCGTCGCGGTAAGATCAAAGGACTACTCAATGCAATCTGATTGCACTCTTGCTGTACTCTTAAAGTTCTTCGTTCTATTGACACCTCAAAAGTGCTCAATTTGAAAGTGATAGGGGCGCAAGTTTGTTGTTGAACGAAAACAGGGCATAACACAAGATCATATATCGTAGTGAAAGAAATAGATTTCTTTCCAAAAATCTGGATAACTCAAAATATGTTTTATTTAAAAAATAATTATGTATAAGAGTCCTACAAAAATATACCCCGTGTACCAGATTTTAGAAATTTCAGGAAAATTAGGGTCACATGCACAAAAAATGACACCAGCCTTGTCTCAGAAAGAATCTTTTCGCTGAAGAAAAAAAGAACGCTAAAACAGTTATG
Organism: Steinernema khuongi; assembly: GCA_016648015.1. NCBI lineage: Eukaryota > Metazoa > Nematoda > Chromadorea > Rhabditida > Steinernematidae > Steinernema > Steinernema khuongi. The sequence goes on along the minus strand of JADLIF010003242.1, from coordinate 35,041 downwards.
GAAAAAGACTTTTTGTAAATTTTCTTTCCAGTGGATTTAACGACCCCTGCTCGTTGTGTCCTCTTGCCAGCTATGGAGTAAAAAATCGATTTCGAGCAGGCAAACAGCCTCGAACCCACATAATTTCAGAGCTTGAAGACTTGCTGTTTTCCCTGCGTTTAGCTTTTCCCTTTTGTTCGTTGTTTTCATATTTTATTTCAGAAATGATTTTTGTAGTTGTAATTTTTGCCCAAATCATTTAGTGTTCGAAAAAATTTTAACAGGAATACTGCCATTGATAGGCTAAAACAAGTGCAGACTCAAAAAACTGTCTTGATTTTTTTGTAGGGAAAAGTAGGTTCCTATGTTCCCTACAAAGTGTGCCTGAACATATGACATTATCGTTTTTTTACTTTCATTGATTGCGGGAAACCAATAAAGTCCTTAAACAGCCACCGTTCACATCTTACTCTTCCGCAAAGCATCAGATAGTAAAGTAACTGGCATTCTCCTGCATAAACCACTGCTTAAAAGGTCGTCAGTTGTTTATGCGGGGTGAAAATCGATATTCTCGCCGTAGCTCATGAGCGCCAGCAAAGCGAAGCTTTTTTAAACAAAAGTAGTTGCAGCAGAGTTCAACGAAAGAGTCTTCATAGTTTCGTGTATCCAAAGCTTCGAGTGGTCAAACTCTCGGCCTTCATCCAGCATATTTTTTGTGCTAGACGTTTCGGGAAAAATAAGATGTAGCTAAACACTGGTAGGACGGAAGCAGTGCGATATCAACGGAGTTTTGATAGCATGCAACCCATGCTTTGAGTCGTGTTCCTTTACCGTACGTAAGGGAGTGTAGATCAATAAGGATATAACGATAGAGGTTATACCTACATAGGAAAATTAAGCGTCATCCAGGCATACAAATTGGCGCGCGAGCGTTGAACGCAGGCTTTGCGTCACCCACTGCTTAGATTGCCTTCGTTATTCCTTTTCTCTGGAAGCCCTACAATTTATATATCACATTTAATCATAGACCGCTTTTCTAATATGTTCCCTATCCAAGCAGCTCGCACTCCTGTCAGAAAAATGAAGTTTTCATCCTGCTTCCTGCTCTGTTTTCGCCGACATATTATCCAAATTCTGTTATCCGCTGATGACCCATGTGAACTCATGCGTACGCATTAGAGCTTTAACGAAGCTCATAACTGTCATTCTTTTATGCATAGGCTTGTGACGAGTATTCAAAAACATTCAAAACGTCTGTGGAAGACAGGTGATTCTGTGGTGAAACCACTGTATCATTAGCGGAAGTGGTTAACGCCACGTAAGCAACGCTCCTGCTTTACGGACTCTCCGTTTCCTAGCATCTAAGAGAGTGTGTGACACATAGCGAGATGAGCTTTATCCTGAGCGCATATCGCTCAAAAATATGGAGGAATTAGCAAATGACATTGCGGGAATAAGTCGCGCAATATCGCCACGCCACTTAACCGCTAATTGCCCAAATCAGTGGAAGTGCAGTTGGAGCGTCGTGTGCTGATTGCCTCGAGGTCGCTTCAATTAGCGGCAGCAAATCCGGACACCTTCTGCGAATCTTCGTCGGTGTCGGCAGGCAGTCGCCCTTCCGGGCCCGCACTGGAAGGTGCGACTCGACGAGAGTCTCCGCTCGGGTCACCTCTCTCTCTCATGAGCAAAAACGGGTTCTCCAGATAGATCGCTCGTCTTCCGTGATACGGTAGGTCCCCTTTCAGTTGGTGAGCATGGCAACAATATTTTTGTGTGCTCTAATTAATTCAAATGACAACGCAGTCAAGCCAGGAAGTAAACAGCTTTGTCTAGGTCTTGCTGCGGTAATTAAGTTACGCTGGATCAAAATCAAAACATTGGAAATATCAGGATTACGGTATCATCGGTTCTATGAGCCAACAAAGTGCAGAAATAAGATGTATGCCGGTGTTGCTGCCAATTTGACAGGATTGCTGATGGTGTCCAGAGGTTTTTGTGTATTAAAAACGATGAGACACGAGCAGGTCTAGATTTTGAAGGACAGCGAGCCCACTACGGTGGAAACACGGTTATGATCCGCAGTATGCTGTGACGTTAACAGACTTCCTGTTATGGCCAAAAAATTGTCTGGAAGCATTGTCTTAACCGAGATTAAGACAATACGGACTCCGTACCAGGACATTTGCTCTCGCGCGCAATCGTTTTTTTGCGCATCTGCGAAATGTTTAAAAGCACAATAATTCGCACTGCCTAGTATGTGAAAATAAAATGAAGAGGCTCCCGAAAACTGAACAAAACATGGATAACTAAACGCTTTTTAAAAGCACGGCATTCTTTTCCGCTGAATTAATGCCGATTTGTTCAGAAACGATGCAATGTATAGTCAAATTTTATAAAAAAAAGCGCAAGATGGAAGGATCTGGCTTGCTCCAATGCATCATTAGACGTCCGTTTTTTTTATTTTCTGTTTGCCACAATCACGCTCTCTCCGTTGAAAACGACTTTATTTGGGCAGCTCTTTCGGATCGTCCGCATCAGATAATAGCGTGAAAACATTACTTGGAGTGATGCTATGGAATAAAATTTCCTCAAAAACTTCGACAATACAGAGCAATTCTACTCCTCTGTATTGTCTTTTTGTTAGCCTACGTCTCGCAATTGGATGGCAAAACCCATCAGCCGTCTTTGTTTATATTCAAACTAAAATACTTGAAGCCACTTGAAGCAACCGACATGGCCCAGATTAGGAAAATCTTCCATTTCTTAAACATTTAAAGTAGTAGTTGTTTCACTTTTGCGAAAGTGCTCAGTAATTCCTTTTTCGGATATAGTTTACTTCGTTATTTTGCTGCCTTTATTTGTTCAAATGGTCGAATAATACGGAACTCTTTACGTTTAATAATTCATCTGCATGACGTCTTTGTTTTCAATTTATGTGAGACTTTCGTCGAACAAAAGCAGAATTCAAAATGGGCAATTCCTTAATCATTCCAGAAGCTATCGTAGATTGTTGATGAAGCCGCAAGACGCACACACCAAATGGGTTCCTTTATCTTTCTGTTTACGTCTAGACGGACGTTCGACTCGTCTTTTTCGTGCCATTTCTGCTCTTCATTGGCATCCACCCAACGTTTCATAAATCTGGTTTAACATTTTATGGCGCCACAGAGGAAGCCTTCCTCTTGAGTCCACGTCATGGTCACAGCGTTCTCCAGCCGGCTTTGACGTCATTTGTTATGGTCCAATATAAAATATGAAAACGGACTAATTAAAACAGTTTCTACGGCATCGCGATTTCTTCTGCTCTACTTCTCCTATGCAATTCATCCGTAGCTTAGGTTCAGCATCAATGCATTCAAAAGCATTGGGGACCACAAAACAGATTCTCCTACCGTAGTGTAGATGAGCATATTAATTTCCGCTGCGAGTGGCATGCACGTTTTATCCGTTAGCTAATTGAGGTTTGGGTCAGTATCTAGGCAGGTGACCTGCAGCAGGCTGACTCATAATCCTTTAAATATTGTTAATGTTTACGTAATAGACTGGCTTGCCCTGACGGCGGCAGGCATCCGCGCATCTTAGCCGATTAGCGAACGTTTTTTTCGTTCCATCCCCTGCTTATTTCAACCATGGTAAGCTGAATGTGAATCGAAAAGGGCGTGCGCGCAGTCGTTGGACCAACCACATAGCTGAGCGGCGCGGCACTCCTCTTCCCTTTCGGCACGACATGCGCCTCTGTCTTCAAGCGGCCAGGTTTTCTACATAGCCCCAAATCGAATCTTAGTCTTTGCGCGATGTGCCAACGTCTGTCTTGACGGCCTGTTTACACAGCTTGTGCTTACCGCTTTTCTAAATTAGGCCCGCGCGAGAGGTCTCTTGCCGTCGAGGCGGGCACCCGTCGTGCGCACACCTCGTGTCCCATGTAAACGGCTGCCGCTCCTTCCTTCCTCATTACCCAATCGCCCGCCTGGAGTTTGCTCCCACCCACCACCCATGCCGAAGTTCCATCCGTTCGCAGCTAGCGGTTACTAAGCAACATGGCAGCCGGGCCTGCGGCCGCGCATTTCTAGAAGGTGCGGCGCATATCGTTTTGCATGCAATTAGTCGCTCGCTCGGGACCCTTGTCAGCGCTCAGATGCCATCCCTCTCTGTAGAGCCAGCAGGGCAGCATATCTACAGTTCCGTTTTCAGGTAATCACAACCGGACAGCCGTTGTCACCGATGGTTTCTCCGGAAGACGAAGCCGCAGAGGCGGATGACGCCGCTCAGCCTGGGGGTAAGCCGTCGTTATAACATTAAGCGGCATTTCCTTTTCTCTCTCGCTTCAGATGGATCATCGGCCACCCCGTGCGACGGCAACGCGACGGCACCCATCGAGTCGGAGCAGCAACATCTCATGTCCACCGCCAGAGAGCAACGTAGGTTCTTTCAATTAGAGCCTTGAACTTTGCCGCTATATAACTTTAAACGAATTTTAAAATCCAATTTTTTGGGCACAGAATTTCGCAAATTTAAATCTCAATGCACTTTAACTGGCTTTGTTGTTCCGTACGTCTTGGTAAAAAGCTTCTGATTTCTTAAGGGTACGGTAGGATGGGGCTGTGTCTGAAAGCAGCATGTTCCTCGGTGGATTAAACATATAAAACAGCATAAAAACAAGCAAGGCATTAATGGGCCATGGAACGGGTTGTCTGTTCAAACAATAAAGTAGCAGTCTGTCGCTTGAAACACAAGATAAATGTGCTGAACTCTTAAGAAGGTTTCATTTCTGCCTGTGTTCTATAAGAGAACAGCTAGAAGCCTTATAATAACAAACAGCAAGTAATAACACTCAGCTTATAATTGAAGTAAACATAACACTGAATTAATCAGACAAGAAACACAACCGAATCAAGTGCTATACTTCAGTAACTTTATTTCATACAAATAGCAAGCATGCAATACACATACAATGCATGCAAAAGCAGACTTCATTTCTTGACAAACCGGTTCATAGTGGTGTTGCAATCCTGGGAGTTTCGAGGTGTTCCACATCCGTTGCGATATGGCACATGCCTTCGCGTCATATGAAGAAGCTGTTAATGCAGACAATCTTAAGAAGGTTTCATTACTGATCCATACGAGAGCGGCTCGCAGCCTCATAATAACAAACAGCAATTAATAAGGCATAACACTGAACTGATCAGACGAGAAACACCGCACGACCACGGGACATTGGGCGAATCCATAGTATTATAACAGGAAGACAGCAGGACACACGCCAGATAATCGTTGTGGGACCAATCAGAATCGAACAAAACATACGTGGTAGAGCGTTAGAAGTTACAGGGCGGTATTATTGTAGGAGGATCCAGCGTCGTTGTTTCAGCATGGGAATTTCCTAAAAAGTTGATATTGCGGAAACGAGTCATGCTCGAAATTCTTTTTTATAGTTGAGGAAGCTTTCAACGCTGTTACCTGAAGTAGAATGACATAAAATACGTAAGATTTGTGTGATCTAAGCAACCAATTACATAATGGCCATAATGTGATATTTTCCATTAACATAACCGACGTGACAGTTTCAGGAAAGCGCCCTGGCGCTTCCGTCGAAAAACCCCGACGACGATTCACCGAACTCCGCTACCGTACCCTCAAACTTCCAACCCTTCCGGAGAACCCGACCACCGAAGACATGAGGGAGTGGTACACAAAACTGTTCAAAGAAGATCCAATGCGCTATTCACCGAGCGATCGTCAGCTTCTTGCCGACGAACAGCGCAGATGCTTCAATCGCGTTTGGGACAAGTCGTTCTTCAGGGAGGAGGAAGATCTGCTCGACGGTTTCGAATCCGATCCAGACCTAAACTGCGACGATGAGATGAGCACGCAAACCAATACCAACACCGATTCGGAGGAGCAGCGAGAGGACGACGGCAACATCTTGGACCCAGCGAAGCTTCCACGAATTTTCGAGATTCCCGTTGAGCGCCTTCCGCACGTAATCCCAAACAACTGCAGCGTCATCACCGGGAATGCGGAGAACTGGCTCTACTTACAGAAGACTGAACGAGACTCCGCTCTACCTGCAGCGCAACGCGCAATTTTGCGAAAGGCCAACAAGGAGGCGAAAAATGAGCTCTGGAAGCTCACCGAGAAGCTCTTGTCGCAGTTCCACTCGCTCTACGGATTGGAGCAACGCGTAGAGTTCCAGGATTGCTGCTTGCTGATCGAATGGATTCTACAAGATCGAAACGACGCGCACAAATCGGCTCCGAGCGAAAACCAAAGACAAAATCTGTCAGTACTGAATAACGATATCCAAACATCGCGGAAAGAACTGTACATTTTGGAATTTATCATGGAACAGGCCCTCATCATCAACAACTTAGCCAAGGTCCATCAGTTTGTCATCACCAACTGTATCGAAGACGACGAGGCGGGCAAACTGCTCCCCGAATTCATCAAGACCGCAGACATCAGCTGCGATTTCTGAATCCACAGTCCATAGGCACAATACCCTTCTTTTACTTTCCACGCTAGTAATTTGCGCAGCTGGCGGGTGTCCTTATAGCTGTTCCCCTCGGTGAATCGAGTAAACTCATCCGCCTGCTTGTTAGAGCTCTGTCAATCTCTATGCGAACTTTCACATATCTTTCCTGTCCGTTCAAGTTGGTTCGATCGTCTTTGTCAGCTTTTGTCGTTGTATCCTGAGAGAAAACTCTGTTATTTTGTACATAACTCTTTCAACTGTCCCCAAATCAGTCGGTCGGCCTTTATCCACCTTTGTAGAAATTTTGATGATCTTCACCCTGCCTCATCTTCTCGCAGTCCAATCGTACGTTACAAAGTCCGTGTCGCAAAGTCAAGTCCGGTATCAGAGTAGACTCTGTCCGGCACATCCCTTGTTGTGCTTGTCTCCATGATGTGCCTGTCTTTCTCTAGTCAGAAGGCCTCGCAGGTCCCTTACAAATGCTTGCATTCCACGAGAATACCACCGAAGTCAGGTTGGAAACATGAGCTGTGTTTCGTGCCTTCTGAGCTTAAGGCCCCACTCTCGCGAGTGGTCAGCTCTGAGCGCAGGTCCACTTCAAGCCCCACAGTTGCAACTCATTCCCCTTGTCCGCCAGACGAACGTCGAGACATGCTGTTTAGTCGAAACGCTGACAGACCTCCGTTCCTCTACCCTCCTCATCCCCCGCTTAATCCGTACCTCCGATTCTCCCGTCTGCGTTGTCTTAAACAACGCTTCTCTATGGCGTTGCCTTAATCGAATAATCAGTCAAATAGTCAGTGTACATAGTTTCGTTTGCTGCACCAAGTATCAGCTACTAACAGTGCGAAGTGTGCAATATTTTTCCAGTCTGTTTGAGTTCTAGTCCGTATATTATCCGGTTTCCTTGTTACTTTTTTTACCTTTCATTCCATGTTGTTTTCTGTCAGGCGTGCGCAATGCAGGATTCCATCGTACTGCTTAACCATCGTTTCCCAAACACGCCTGACTCTCTTTTCCCTGCAAAACACCAACAACTGGATACAAATGCATTTATTTCATGTACCTTCACCATTTCGCCCGGTTTAGATAGTCACGAAATTTATTCTAGTCCGCAAACCACAAAGGCTGCGCCAGTGCACAATTTTTCCGTAGTTCATATGTTCATTTTGATTCTCTAATTCGAGCTTGTTGTGATCTTTGGCCATCTGGATACAGCGGAACAGCGTGGCTTCGTCCCACGTGTGGTTAACTGCACCTTCCTCATGAAAAGAAGACATGATGAGGCCCGAATTCCTGAATCAACGGAACATTTGGACTCACTATGCACGTTTCATACCGGTCTCCCATGTTCGGCACCAATAATCCCGCATTGTCTTTTCATTTTTTTTTGTTTGAGTTCTGTCTACCGAGTCCGTTCCAGATCGTCACAGTCATGTTCACTAGTTCTCCTAAGTCTTCAACAAGTGTCAGGTGTCAGATGTACATAGATTTCACCATCCACCCGCTTCAATCGTCACCCACAAATCCTCTGCAACTTATGCTTTTAGTCCACCGATGTTCCCCGTGTCAAATTCCCAAGTTTTCTTGTGGCACGTAGCTTTTCCTGTCCTCAGCGCTGGCGCTGGCACTCTCATCTCGATCCACACGCTTACCACATCTGTACGAAAACTCCGATCCGATTTTGTCATTGTTTGTTGTTCAGTGAAAAATGTAAAATCCAAAAAAATCAACTACCTGTGATTCTCCCAATGTCCAAATCGTCTTACCGTCGACAGTAAACCAAAAACGCATGTGTACATAGATCCTATGCCGACCAACTTTCCGACCAATCTGCTTTCTATTGTTTGAACCTTTATTGTGAATTTATTCGAACCAATGTGTGAACCTCCTATGCGCTCAACTTGCCCAAATCGGCTGTAATGTTCAAGTTCCTATGCCAAGCTTTCCACGATCTCAGCTTTATGCTTTAGTCCTACAGTTTCTTCGGTGTTCGTCTCGTGCTCCTCCAACCTGATTCGTGCGTCTTATCGATCAACAAATCGCCGTTCCTCAAGATCAGTCCCGTGAAAACATCACAACCGATCTCAATTTATCGGTCGTCTACTTTTAGTTCTTGCTTACCCTTTTCAAGATCATCATAAGCTCCTGTGTAAGCAGTTGTAACTCCCATATCATTATCCCCATATCGTAATCGTCTAATCATATCCCATTTAACCGCATCTAACCAATTCATCATGGTCACTATCAATGTTAATAGTCTCGGATTAACATCCCTGAACTGTTTCTCGCTACCCTACGTCCTAACATCCATCGTTTCATGTGACCCTATACATGTCTAGTGCATACATTAATCCGCCGTTGTCTTGTGGTAGTGAAATAAATGTGTTGTGAGAGAGAATGATTTACGGGGGCATTCGCAGATTTCTATACAGTGAAAGTGTCCGCAGGTATTGTTGAAGGAAAACCAACGACAAAGCAGACTCCTTAACGAATGATCCAGTCGTCCGCTCCCACTCACTCATGCCCAAGTTCCATCCGTTTGCAACTAACGGTTACTAAGCAACATTTATGCTACGGAGCTTTAGCATCTCGCATCGTAATCAATAAATCGACCGCGTGGACTCTCGATCCTCAATTTCGAATCTCATCGATCGTCTTGACAAGAATACATTATGAAAGAGGAAAGAGATATGGTTGATAAATAAATAGAATATATTTGGGACCACCGGTATCAGAATAGTGATGACAAAGTACAAAAAAGTCTTCAAAAAAGTCGTTTGACTAAATGAAAAGGAAAGAATATCTCTGTCGAAGTGGTATATCTACTGTTTATCAAAGTGTGATGTGGTTCACACCTGTTCCAAAACTGCTACTCTTTTGGAGCTTCTTCCAGCTTTCGCACCTTATTCAACCGAAGAGACCTTCTTCAGATCTCGTTCCATTGAAATCATCAAAGAGAAGCAACTGTGTTTTATGAATATGACGACTAGATCTACATGCTCATTGTTTTAAAATAGAGTGGCATTCGCTTCATCTGAGTTTACCTCGGCAGAGATGTCCATAATTTCTTTTTTAACAAAATTCCGAAATTCCTAAAACAATAAAAGCAACAGCGAAATCTTTCGGATTACTCCATTTATTTATTTACACGCCAGGAAATGCACATTACATTGAACATGAACACTAATAACTTAGAACAGCAAAGGAGCGCGAGGCTTGACCCGTTTAGTTGGCGGCTTCCTTGGCGACCTCGAAGGGAGCAGCGACGGGGAGTTCGCCGGAGTCAGCGATGACGCAGTCGCTGACGGGACGGTCTCCGGGCTTGGTCTTGGTGTTCTCGATCTTGCGGACGACATCCATGCCTTCAAGAATCTTTCCGAAGACGACGTGACGGCCGTCCAACCAGGGGGTCTTGACGGTGGTGATGAAGAACTGGGAGCCGTTGGTGTCACGTCCGGCGTTGGCCATGCTCAACCATCCGGGTCCGTAGTGGGCAAGCTCGAAGTTCTCGTCAGCGAAGCGCTCTCCGTAGATGCTCTTTCCGCCGGTTCCGTCGCCACGGGTGAAGTCACCACCTAAAAAAACAGCAGTTAAATTACACATAATTTAAATCAATGCTCTAACCCTGGATCATGAAGTCCTTGATGACACGGTGGAACTTCGATCCCTTGTATCCGAATCCCTTGGCTCCAGTGGCGAGCTGAAGGAAGTTCTCGGCGGTCTTGGGGACAACATCTCCGAAGAGACCGATGACGATGCGGCCCTGCTTCTCTCCTCCGATCTCAATGTCGAAGTAGACCTTCTTGGTGACGGTGACAGTGTCAGCCGCGGAGAGAGAGAAGACGGCAATAAGCCCGACAACCGCAACGGCGAGAAGTCCCATAATTACTGAAAACAAGGGGTTTGAAGGAGAGTGTTCCCGTCAAAACAGATCACCACGAAGTCAACATGTAGCAGAGCCGCGAAAGCGGCCTTGCCATTGGCCACGGCCAACCACGAGCACCGACTAATCTCACAAAAAGACGGATCTCTACCTTTGCTAACGAACGAAACTCGTCGAAGACGAGTGAGAAGCATCAGCCCGGCACGGCTTATCTTTGATTCTGACTGCGGCAAGCGGACGGTAGACAGTGGACTTGTGTACAAACCGCCACGTCAGCTCAAGTGAGCCGCGCACGCAGTCGCGTTGGAAAGCAGCGCGCTTTTCCGCTCTCTTTCGCCCGTTCACCGCTCTTCTTTGGCGAGCAACAGCGGCGCAGCCACGACCATTCGTCAGGCGACACGCGGAAGACTAAGAACGAAAGAGCAGATCGGCCCTGGCGAAGGTGCCAAGGTCGAGCCGAGAAAAGGGAGGTGCCGAAAGAATAATACCACACTTGCCGGCCTCGACCTGTGCCAAATGACAAAGATGCCCATCACTCTTGCATCGCCGAACTTTTTATAGGCGCGACTTGGCTATCGCATCGGCAGATGACCCTCAGTAAGGTGACCTGTAGGTCATATTTCTGGGAAGAACAGACGGCACTAAATGGCTAATCAGTGAGCACTTGCGAGAAACATCGCTGCCTGCGATCTTCGACGGAGCCCTTTTATAGTAAGGAGAAGGTCGATGACATTGGACGCCTGTCTCTTCGATGGCAAGGACGTTTCGTTGTTCGTAGCAAGTTTATCGCAGCGCATGGGAGAAATCGATGGGTTTTTTGTTAAAATCGAAAAGAACTGGGAGCTCGCAATAATTAAAAGTAAGTAGCCTCGAGTTTCCAATGTCACTGATCTCATAAGCATAATTGTTCGTCAATTTGGTAAGATATGTACGACAACGACAAAATACCATTAACTACACTCAAAAAGTCGGAAATCAATGGCATTTCAAATTCCGAATTTTTAGATCTCTTCGTTTCACCAAACTTTATGCGGTAAAGGCGAGGTAGGCTTCTCGTTGTGGATGTTTTTTTTTTCCAAAACCGAGTAGGACTTGTTTTTAGCATTGTTTGAAGATCGTCTTGTTAAAGCAACGACTGACTTTGCTGTGACCTGAGCCTGGAGATTGGGAATACGAAGTGGGGATTTATCTGGAGTTCAGCAATCTGCCATCGTTGAGAAAGTACTGACTTTAAACAATTCACTGTATTTTATTTTACTTTATTCACGCAAACCAAATCGAAATTCGAGGAAGAGGAAAAGGAATGGGAACAAAGTCTGCAGTTCTCCTTCTAGTGCTCATGAAGAGCTAGAACACGCATTGGCTCCCTATTGCTCTCAGTTGTGCAAACCGCTGGCCGTCCTCTGCGAAGAACGTCTGTCTCCTTCACGACCCTTCCACTGCCGCCAACTGTACCCGAGGCCAATGAACCTTTTGGTTCTGATTACTCATCGTCGTCCTAATCGTCGTCGTCCAGCTGGACCTCTGCCAGCGAACAACTAGTTCCAGGCTCCCCCGCAATTCAGGCAAACGATGAAGCCAACGATGAAGTCGTCCACTTTATTCAGTCATCATCGAAGCAATCAAGGACCACTGCTAAGCGTCACGATGTCGAACATTACCAGATTCTGCTACTGGATCTGCTGAAGGACTACAAGATTGCACAATACAATGACTTTATTACATTAATGGCAAGAAGAAAACAGTCACACAAAATTTGTCTTAAAGAACACATTGCGAAGTTGTGTGGCAAGCACTACTTATTGTGACCGAGTCTGGTCCAGCGATACCGCGGGTCAGTTTCGGCCATCTCTGGGTCGCTTTCTTCTGGAGAAGGCGTTGTAAGAAGATCTCTACAAGCAGGCATGTGCGATTGTCTCCTACAGCGCTGTAGTATAGGATCGAATAAGGTTTCCAACGGGCAGTGCACTGTGTAGAGGATACGGCCACATTTGTAGAACTTATTCAAACACTCGCCCAAAGCGTAGTAACCATGTTTTTTGCCTTTGCAGAACGTGTTGTGATCAGCGGGGTGTAAGCGAGGAGGTTGAATGGTTGGCTTAGTTGTCGTAGGCGGTTGGGTTGGTGGGCTTACTCCACAAGCAGGAGTGTGCCACGGTTCAACACAACTCTTCGACTCCGGATTGAATACAGATCCACTTGTGCACAGTTAGTAGGTGCTCAACATAGGAACATCACTAGATTCACCTACACAATCTGCTTAAGGACTACAAGATTACACAATACAATGACTTTATTACTTTAATGAAGAGAAAAAACAGTACACACGAAAATTGTCTTAATGGATACATTGTGGGAACAAGGCACGCTTCACGCACTTCTTATTCATAAAGATTTCGTCCTCGGGACACGTCATGACCATTCTTGTCATCTGTACCCCGTTTGGGAATTGCCCAACGTAGCAAGAGACATAGTAGGGAGAGCAGAGTTCGTGGTCGTATAAGCCCACAACCTTCCCGAAACAAAACGCTACTGTGTCGAACGGCTGAGAAACAACATGTTGCGGGACAGACAGCTCCACTTGAGGACTGGGGTGGACTGTAGACTGCAAACCTTTGTTCGGCTGTTCCGTTAAGTTGCGCTCTACTACTTTAGAAGTTGGAAGGATCACAGATGTTTGGTTGCCCCTGTAACAAGGTATCTTTGGCAAACTAAAACAGGCATCACACTTACCCAATAATCTCAGAGCACTCCGGGACGTTTTCTTCGGAGTCGCAACGACCGAGCTCTTGAGAAAACTTAAGTTCGGATGTTGCGCAGACGCTGGTGTGTTTACCATTACGAGAACATATGAGGAAGATATCGTTGCAGCCAAGACTATACCGGCCGTCGGGGTTTGTGAAACAGTCAAACGTGTCAATCAGAGCTGTAAGGGACCCAATCAGTCAATGAGTTTTGTTTGAGTAACTCACAAAGGATTTTGCGTATTGACATACGCTTCTCCTTGTGGATGTTGTCCTCACACATTGGCGCCGTGCTCTTTAGAATGCAGTCTTTCGTAATGGGATCATATATGCGTCCAGGTGGGCAGAGTTTAAGCGTTTGTTCCCCATAACGACATTCATAGAAATGGGGAGAACACAAATCCGTTGCGTAAAATCCGCTGTCCTTTCCAACGCAAATCCGCTCTCCGCAAGCAGGAATGTGCCACGGTTCAACACAACTCTTCGACTCCGGATTGAATACAGCCGGTTCTAGTGTCGGGCTCAGTTCGGGTTATCTGCTAGTTAGCTCCCCCAACAGATCCTTCTATAGTAGTACAAGTACAGTGTACACAAATAGTCGAAAAACAAACTTCTGTTGAAAACAAATCGTGAAGGAACATACGGAGGAACGCACAAGCACCGCTCTGGTCATCCATCTTGAAGATTAATAATTTGAATTAGATTTAAATGTTGCGTAATTAGACAAGACGTGTTATATTGCTCGTTTTTTGCTTCTGTAGATTCTGTCGGTCATGCGAATTTATTATCAAAGTACATCTTTATAGACTTCTTTATAATTCTGGGTAAAAAGAGATCATAAAGATCTACACATGCCTCTTTTCGATATCTAATTGGGTTTGACGACCCGTCAAAGTTATTCTGCGTTTGAGATTTGGGATGCAAATTTAGGTGAGTGGTTCCTTGACGTCCCCACGTCCATAATAATGTCCCTTCCCCTTGCACATATTTTCCTCTGTTCTTTTTCTAAGGACAACAATTTCTTATGCACTTGAGTAAATATTTCGTACTTCATGTGACGCCTTTCTAACTTGTCCTTGAAAGAAAGTACATACTCCCAAACAACGTCTCATGAAAAGCAATTCCAAAAAGCATCAGAAAACTCAATTTCATGCACTCCAACAGGAAAGAATTGTAATTATAAGTATACGATTTAGGTTATGCATACTTGCGCAGCGTACTTCAATGTACCCTTTTAAATATAAGCAGATTTTTACCAATTACATGGCTTTAGCTTTGTTTCATGTCCTTGCGCTCTCTTCTCGCACCATGCTTGCGTAGAATATCCAATTTCCAGAGATTCTTTGTCAACGAGAAGGAGCAATGATAAGTGAAAAGCGTGTGTTTTGAAATCCAAGACGCATTCAACCGACAGAACACATCCAATTAATTTCTTAGATCGTAGATTTTCCATCGTTTGAGATCCTTGTGAAACTATCGAACACGGTGAATAAAATATTGGTTGTGTGTGTGTGATCATCCGTAACCTTGCGTCCTTTTTTGGGGGTAAAACAAGTTCCTGGGACAGCTCTCGCATTCATTTACCTCACAGCTAAAAATTCACACGGCACTTTCTGTGGGAAGTGCATGTTCTGGAACGGTTCCCGTGAACTATACCACGTAATATTGATGCTCTCATATTAAAATCTATGCGTTATGTGCCTTAATTACTAACTTACCAACTATGAATATTTCTTTTTTTACCTCTATTGTTCATAAGATGTATACCTACGTTGAATGATCTCTCTTTACACGGTTACAACCATTTGCATGCCCTGTTAAAACTTTAAGAACAAGACGTTTGCAGCCAATTACTAACACATCGCAAGCCGAGGATGAGAAGAGGGCGTAGCGATGGCCCACCGTGGGAACTGGCATGTCTAGAAACTAGCTTTTTATAACTGAAACAGGAAATCTCTGAGATATTTCCCATTGTCTCCTCACCCACAGACTTCATTTATATAAAAGCATTGGGTGGGACAATTGGGAATCGGCCCGGAATACTTTTTAGTTGTTGTTCGCTTTGGCTTTTTCACAGCATTCAAAGCTTTTTGTTGCGAAAAACATAATAACTTCACGCGCCAGACGAATTTTAAGCATATTTTAATGATCTTACGAACAGTAGGTTTCTTTTCATGTATTTTTTATGCTTCTGCGCACAACCGTTAAAGGCTGAACGGTAAAAACCGAGATTGTTCGCATATTTCCCGACACATTTTACAGCGCTGGAAGGCTTTTTTTATACAACACCTGTAGTTCCCTGCTGAACCCAAAATTTTATATAAATTAAATGACAGGATTAGCAATTAATGATTGCGGTATCCAACAATGTTTCGACACAGAAACTGATATTTTACCTGATAGTGGCTTTAGTGAGAGCCCAGCGATGTTTATGCTTTGCCTGAAACCTATGTGTTATTAGAAAAAGATGCGCTCCACTTCATACAATTCTGTCGGCATGGGCGCGAAAAACGATTATTAGCATCTGCCGGATAACGAAGTCAATTTTGACTTCACACTCACTTTTGTGTCCACACCCAAAATAGCAACACTCCTTCCACGGCTGTTACGCCAATCAGGCGTCCAAAATGACTCATTCCGGCTCATCGAGCTTCGGGCCATGTCTGACGTTTTTTTCACAACTCTCTTGGACGACGGCCCACAATTGGGCACGACGTCCCGATTGTATGTTTTTGCTCCACTTATGAAAAGTAAGAACAAAAATCAAACATCGTGCTTTCCGAGCGGTTGTCCTATAATAGACTTGAATCTGTACCTGTACTATCTTTGTATATGTTTTGACCATCGTGACATCATAAATGTGGTGATCATGTACTTACAATTGGTTCCATACTCGTAAGCAAAAATGCGTTTAAAGGGCAGGGCGGCCGTTGTTCTCTGACAACCGTGATCAATGCTAATCCAAAGCTTTCTGGATGTTTGAGGATTGCTTTCTCATAGCAACTGGCGCTGCCATTTCGGCGTTCGGCTTTGTAATAATCTTATTCTTCAAAAAGACTACCTCCATTAGATGCTTGGAATAGCATTGCCGCTCAGCTGGCAATTGATTTTGTCAGCTTCTTGCTGAGCACCTTTTTGTATCTTTCGAATCCTTTGTGGTGACTCCTGCTTCATAACAACGGCCAGTCATGAAGCTGACTACTAGTTTGACGAATCGCTTTTATGAGACTTTATCTGTCATAATATTTAGATAATGTCACGAACCCATGGAGAAGATAAGCAGGCTTTGGAGATCTATCGCAGTCGGTGACTTTTTCACACATCACCATGGCCAGAAGTCACCAGTATCACATCTTTCTTCGCTAGCAAACTCAATTACCACTTAATTAGGGCCTTTCGGGCGGGGTTTGGAATCTAGCGTGTAAGGATAAAAATTGCCACATTTCACTTTTGCTCCATGTTTCAATCCATGTTATGCAGATTACTCTGATCTTTGTCCGTCACAAATTTTTTCACCCTTTAATGGTACTTAATGGTAAAAGCCAAATCGCACATTAATTGCTGATCGATGTTACTCTCATTTATTGGAGCTTATAATCCATAGAAGATGGGTTCGTGACATTATGTTCCGGACAATTTTAGAATGTGAGCTCATCTTCGGAACTATGGCTTATTGATGAAAAAGCCTTGCAATGAAAAGAACCATCGCTTCAATTGTCGTATAACTTTTAAGCAGTTGGTTTTTGCACAGGAAATGTCTTTAAAATTCCCCTTTAAACTGCGTTCATATCTATTGGTCAACTAGGGCTTTTCTGGCATATACATTATGGAAAGTATGTCGAAAAGGACCGACTGATTGACTCGAATCCGGTACACATGTCCGCTTGTTTTTTCAACTTTCAACATTTATTTTGTTTCGATGCACTAGGGCAAAATTGTAAAAACGTATAGATGATGCCGATGTCCGGCAGAAATTGCCTATGCCAGTCTCAGAAATCTAATACGCTCTAATAAAATTTGCACAGTGAACCTTAACAGTTCACTATACTTGGATATTATGGCAAAGTACAAATTATTCACTCCATAAAAATTAGATTTTCTATAATGAACTAAGGCCAGTTTAGAAGAAGTTTAGAAACACAACGTGCTCCGAGAAAGAAGATCGGATTTTTCTACGATTGAAGAATCGTAGTGACGTTGTCCTTACATCTTTTTAGCAGCCTTAACTCTAGGGACCCTGATTAAGGGCGTAATACAAACCTATCAATGCAAACTTCTGATTTGTGATGTACTCTTTGCGGGAGAGCTAGCTATTAGGAAAGTCAGACGATCACGTCATTTTCCACGTCGTAGAACCCGCATTAAACCCTTCCAATTTTGGATGACTGTGACGTAAATACAGGCTCATAGCAGCAGTCCTAATTTTGGTCACTGCCTTGAGATGGAAACACGATCCTGTGAGTCGCTTTAGAAAATCCTCAGCTTCAAAATACTGACCCTTTGCTTTTAATCTTCTTTTCCAACTATCTACGGTCCTGATCCATGAACGATGCCGCGCGCCATCTTATGTCTTTCGCTTGCAAATACGCATTAAACAAAGCTCTCAAGCTTTTGCTCGTATATGTGCAAATTACTTCCGCCTTATGTGAGAACCCAAACATACCCCTATTTCTCTTTGTCCCAGAGATATGTTGTTCCATTGTGGACTGTAGCGAAGCAATCATCTATTTCGGAAAGTGTAACTAACTAAGTAAGTGGTCAAATCGTTTACGTGACGAAGCATATGGCTTCTATTTACATCGTCGTACTTAAAGTGTTGTTTTGTAAATAACATTTCTAATTAATGCGAGTCACGCTTCATACCCACAAAATGGATCACTTACGCTGACCTTTTTAATCTTGTTTTTAAAAGTTTGCCGTCTTGCGCTTTCAGTACTGGGGAAGTCGTCCCTTAGGTGGCGAAACGGAATTTTAAGCGGGCTGAATTTTGAAGAACGTCGAAGGCCTATTACAGGAATGCGACCTTTGCGTCCAAAATTTCAGTTGAGGAAAGCATTGACACTGAGAGACCCTGAAAATGTGGGCCTTCCTGATTTGTGGGCACGCTTTCCATGTTTTCGTCACGCTTCCTGCTCTGATCCGGTTGTCAGACACCTTCTGGTTTTGACAGCTTCACAACATAACCCGCCCTCGGACCGCAGTATAAACTTCGCAGTTTCTGTGTCCTTATCGAAGAGCCCGCACGTCGTCAAGGTCCTAATACTAATTCTTTTCCAAGACGCGTACTTTGTCTGCTCGTTCTCGGAAAAGAAACAAACAAAGTCCGACCAGTTAGTGCTCCACAGAGGGTGGCCTAATTTGCAGTGCTTGTCAGAAAAGCCTATGTCCAACAAACACAACGTGTATTTTCCCACTACTCCATCTTCGCCTTAAATATTGTTCTTTATGTTCAAATGTTTTTATGCTCCTAAGTGTGCAGGGCTAATGCCATCTTGGAACAGCACTCAAGCGCAAATGACGCGCGCCCAAATACAATGAGATATTACTTAGGCAACGTGAAGTCAATTCTGATTGAAATGCTCGTTTGTCGTGGGCGGTTTGGTGGTTTTGCAGAATATCGTGTATTTGTGCGCACTTATCTTTAGCCCTTGTTAGCACGAGTGGCCACGTGAACGTGTTGATTGTGACAAGTATAATAATTTACTAAATACTTCCCTTGGATAGTTTCACGCGTTCTTTCCCTGCGTAGGCGGATGGTTCATATGTGCTAATTGACCTTTTTGGTAGCTTGATCTTTTAACGTGCCAAGTTCATCTCCGAAACGGGTATGGATGAAGAGGTTCATAGAATTTTGTTTATCAACTTTCTAAGCACCCCTCGTCACGAGCTTTCAGAAGTGCGCCAGCATTTGGGGCATAATTTGCGAACTCCAATTGTTCTTTTGAATTCTTTTAAGCATGCGGAGACAAAAACAAGACATTCGTATTTCCGCTGACTCCAGACGGCAATATAAACGTTTTACTTGGGAGGGTGGTATGAGGCGTCATTTGTAGTGCTTTTTTGTATGCTGAGGTAAGACGAAATTGCATGACTCGTCCAATTATGAGGTTTTCGAAGTGATCTCGTTAGACCTTCGCGAGTTCCGAAAATCTGGGCTTGTCAAGGACCATGCCTAATTAATACATGTATGTGCCCAGAGCTCTTGACACGTTTTTTTTTCTCTTGACACGTTTGCTTGTCGAAATGAGTTAATTCATTTATCATCCTTTGCTCCCTCCCCATGGCAGCCCCGCCCGGTAACAAGAACGAGAGATTATTTTTGGTCACCAAATGCAAGCTGCAACATTGTCAAAAGTGACACATTGTTCGAGCAAGCATCAAGGGGCGGGACCTATCGTCCGTGTCGGGAGCAGTGGAAGGCTCAAGATGCTGTAATTTCCATAGATCATTCGTGTAGTCGCGTTGGCCCTTTGACGGACACATTTTAGAGAGGGTTCTACCAGCGGCAGAAGAGGAATCTTTGATCAGCCCTACTAAATTAAGCCTCACGTTCCTGGGAATACGGTGCGTTCCAGATACCAATTACCCCTAAAGGCTCTGATCAGTTCGGGCAAGCAGATGCCTCCGTCCTTTCGGGGTGCACGCCTACAGGTTGTGCGTGCTCATTTGAAGAAAACTTGAGCGAGAGCTCTCTAGTTTGACTTCATCCGCTGAATTACTGCTCATTTTCGGATGATGGCCGAGGCGATTCCACGAAACACGGAGGGGAGTCTCCAAGTAGTCACTTTAATGGATTTCAACCGCGTCTCCTTTCCGGATTCACTATTTACTCATTCCGTTAGTCGGCACTTAACACCGCGCGTAGATAAATAACCTCGGGAGGCGGCACCAGGCGGACCGTTTGCAGAGGCTGCTCCTCCCCAGGCACTCAAATTCGGCGACCTTGTTTGGAACTGCATTCTTTAAGGACGTCGTTCCATCTTTTACAACTGTTTACTTGACTCCGTGCCATAGGGCCATCGGCGCTAAGGATGCTCCCAAAATCGGTTCCATTTTGATGACGTGTACATCGTGTCAACAATTTGATTAACTTCCTTATATCAACGATGCTTCCTTGACATACTTCCTCTTTTCCTTCTTCAGACTACAACATGATGGGATTGCTTTCGACGATTCGCGGGAAATCAAGTCCCACTGAAGATCTGAAGCTGATCGCCAACGTTGATGTCACTCCGATGACTCAGAAAGAACGCAAATTGGTCATTCAGATGTTCCCGGAGTACGTGTTGCTTGTGTATTCCTGGATTCTAAATGCTACTTAAGAATTCTGAAGCACCACCCGGAACTTTTCCGTACCGTCTGGCTTCGTTCTGCTCAGCGCAGCAACTCCATCAAGGTGCTCTCCTTGTTTAGGCATGACCCTTCTTACTATGCATAACCATTTTCAGAAAGCGTTTGGCGTTGCAGAAAACGAGAAACCCGAGGACAATGCAACATTCATGAAGATCCCCGTGCAGATCGAAGCGTTCTTCAAGCAGCTGATCATCGGGAGTTCACTGGATGAAAAGAACATTGAGGCCACTTGCTCTCAGCTGGGCGCTCGTCATGTAGACTTCATCGCTCGCGGCTTCCATTCCGTCTTCTGGGACATTTTCATGGTACGGTAGCCATGTAACATGAACATTAATATTATGCGCTGGTTTCAGGTGTGCATTGCAGAGGTGGTTGACGAAACTTTGGCCGAATTCGTGACGTCGCCTGATCAGAAGCGGCAGATCTCGAACGCTTGGCAGCGTGTAGTCCATGCCGTGGTTCACCACATGCGTGCTGGATACATGAAGCGCCAGAAGGAGGTCGCTGGAAACGGACGCAAATCGCTGGGCAACTCCGAGAACATCTAATCAGCTTGTGGTTTTGGTGCTTGCAACCCCGAACTACTATGTATATCGATCTGCTCTTTTTATCATATTACACACCATTCATGTACTCCCGCTGTTAAATGGAAAACGTTTCACCATAATGTATCTCAGTTCCTCTTTGACGTACAAAAAAGTTCCGACTTCCGTCGTACTAAACCCCCAAAATGTAATTTGGTTTTTATAAAGTTTGTCTGGATTCCGGCCGGAAGAAAATAAATCCTTCGTCCAATTTGTTGTCGTTGTCGGGGGTTGGGACGACGTTCGTTCTGTAGAGTGTTCGCCTTAGTACACACCCAACATATTAACGGACGTTACACCGCAGGACATTTTTTCAATGAACCGCTGGTTGCGATGTGGAAACGATACATGCTTGCCATGTGTTTCAATTGCTTCTCGTTTGTCAATCTTTCGACTCCTTGACACTGCAGTTTAAGAGATAAATATGTTCTAAAATTAGATAAGAAAGGAACCCCTCAAGAAGATCATGTACTATTTCTAAAAAAGTACACATCTATGCGGCGGTGATAATTGCATATCTAAAAGAAGGACTACGTCAGGCGCAGTGGCTAAATATGTGAACAAAATTGGAGATCAAAGAACCTTTACCCTCCCAAAAGATGCGCTTCGCGGACATCCATGTTTAGCCCCAAACACGCACTTACTCACTTTAAGTACAGCAACATGGCCTCCTTGCCAAGTTCCGTGTCCAAATTAAAACTCTCGTCCGCTTCTTCACGTACCGCACTGCGTGCCACTGAAATGCTCGCCCTCACTAGTTTCATGCATAGTAAATGGCAATACGCAATCGCCACCGCCACCGCCATGCACGTAAACATAAGTTGTTGATTTCGGCTATAGGGAGCGGGAAGATCTGCGTAAAAATTCATTTGGCCCTGTGTCTTTCAGCGCATGCTTTCTTTGACAAAGGTTCAGTGTCTGGAAGCGAAAGTGAACTTAAGTGGGACGCTTTGTTTTCGTTTTTAAACTATGGAATGTATGGTCACTTGCATATAAAAACAATTTCAACCTTCAGCTCGCGCAAAAACGGGAAAGCAAACCATTGACCAAACTGAAAATGTTGTGGATGAGCCTTCATCGAAAGTGTCAGCAAAATTGTTTGGATACATGATAGATGACAAATCGCTTCTCAAGACGTTATCTGCAAGTGACAGTCCATGACGTAATTAGCAGAATGGCCATAAATAACTTCAGATGGATCAACTTGCGCAAATTTTTCATCCGCTTAACCCACACGCATTTTGGATCCGTTTTGCCCATTTTTTCTTCTTTTTTTTCTGGAATTTTGGGCATATGAGGAATGAGAAATGAGAGATAAAGGATGAGAGCAAAAGGAAACCTCAAATATCAGGAGGTGCAAAAATGGAACAAGAAAAAAGCTGCGAGAATTTGTTTCGTGCTAGCGGATGAAGTAAGATAAAAAACAATATGATCTGTGAACTTATTTGAAATCGAAATGAAGTAAATTCTGTAACATAAGGTTGCAAATATTATGTTAGCTATTGGAGTTACGATCTTCCTCCTTTCCTTGTTGTGAGGAGCGGAATCATGGACCAGAAGACGAATACCCAGTACGGCGGATACAAATAAAGGTGAACTGTTATGTTTGCTCATGTCAGCGTTAAATAGTCAGCAGTGGTAGAAGAATGTCCGTCACTTAGACTCAATGCTCCAAATTGTGTTTTTCTGTACGCCATATTTCTGTTATTTTTTACACTTCACGTAAGAATTTTCTATTTTATGCGCATATGGATCATCCGATGGCATGTGTTCCATTTATTTTCCTCGTCCTGTCATGTCACTTTCATCTGTTCCTACTTCAAAAAAGCTTTCATGTGCTATCAGCCAGACACATCTCTGATCCACGGAGGTTTTCCATCCTGGATGTGTGAGCGTAAACATTGAAATTAAGAAGATGGCGTGCCTAATTTGATATCCGGAATCTTCGAAAACAAAGAACCAATCTTTGATCCTGTTTGATCAAAACAACAATTAGTTATATGAGAAATGGCATATGCCGACCTATTTGTTGTTTGTGACATTTTCCAAACAAACTTCAACATTGATATGAAATATATTCTAATATCAGCCTGTTCCATTGGGGTTAAAAATGCCGGATAAGGGTTGCATCCATTGAGCACTATGTTTGATACAATGAGAGATACTAAGCTATCTCCTGGAAAACAGCGCTCACTACTACAGGCGGCTTCGAATACATAGGCAACAATGGCTGTACGCGTAACAAAGCTAACCACAAAAACAAACGATAAAGGTAGTGTTTAACGAAAGAGTAGAGGATTAACAAAAAATAAAACCCAGCTGGGCCATTGCGCGATTCTGGAAATGCTTGGACATATATGTAACTACATCACAGACACTCCTATCCGACACTCGTGGTCCCCATGTGGTGAAGTTTTTTGTAGCTGGATCTTGATGGATCAAGTCGCTCTTCCCATCTTATCCGAAGTACAGTGGCCTTGGACAAGTATTTTGCGGTCTATAGTAGTTAACCACCTGAAGCGTTTATTGTTACAATAATGGCACGTAACAAAACACAGAGCAGTCGAACTACTTGTGTGCGTGGTCCCATCGCGTGAGACGCGACAGCATAAGATTTCGACCGCGACCGTGTGTGTTCTATGGTTTATACTTTTCATGTCTGTAGTTTGCTTTCTCTTATGTGCGTGCAAACGGGCAGTTCGCAATGGTTATTCTCTTCTGTTGCTCCACGCGCACGGTGATGCTCTTCCACAAACATCTTTCAGACCATCAAAGATGGCTTCGACCGTTCACGACGTCATCATCCTGGGTGCTGGTATTATGGGCTCATGTGCCGCTTACCATTCTGCTCGCGCATCACTGAGACCTCTCGTCCTTGAGCAGGTGATTTTCATTCATTTTTTACAGGTATACTAGCAGCTCAGTTTGCCAGGGGACACGCTAAAGGCTCTAGCCATGGACAATCCAGGATTATTCGATACTCACATGGTGACGGGACATACTTGCCGATGATGAAAGAATCGTATCAGCTGTGGACTGAATTGGAAGAAGTGACGGGGAAGTCGCTCATTAAGTACCTTCCGAGTAACCAGCATGCTAAGACTTCATGACTCTATTTTAGTAAATGCGGTCTGCTGCGAGTAGCTGACGAGAAATCGGTGAAGAATTACGCCAAGATCCTTAAGGAGTACGGTGTTAATCATCAGCTTCTGAAGGGAGACGAAATAAAGAACACATACCCACAGTTTCAATATGGAGCCGGTTGGCACGGCTTACTTGACGTGGACGCTGGCATCATCTTCGCGGACAGATGCATGGCGGCAGCACAAGAAGAAGCTGCTAAGAATGGGGCAACATTCCATTTTGACGAGAAAGTCACTGCGATCAGGAGCGAATTCGAATCAGTGGTTGTCGAAACAACCATGGGACTTTATAATACAAAAAGTCTTATCGTAACAGCTGGAGGTTGGCTTAAAAAGGTCCTTCCTGGAATGGACGATCTTGTCCACACTCAGGTACACATACAAGTAATTTCTATAGCATTCGAAAGTTTTTAAGGCAGAGCAAATAGGAACCTTGTATTGGACTGTCAAGTCGAACAACGAACGTTTTGATGTGAACGAAAACAAGTGCCCGACTGTTGTCATTGAGGATGGCGAGTATAAGATGTTTATGATTCCACCTGTCGACTATCCCAACCAAATCAAGGTTCAATAAGCTTTTAATACGTAGCGTACCCATTTTCTCTCAGCTGTGCCTAGATTCCTGCGAAGCAATTGACCCTGATCAGCCATTGGAAAAAATGCCCGAATGGATGCAGGATGTAGTGGCAAAACACATCACCCAGTACATGCCCGACATCGACGCTAGTAAGCCTTCAAAAATCGACTTATGTGTATACACGGTGAGAATCATAAATGAGTGATTTGACGAAAACTGATGTTTTGCAGATGACGAAGGATAGCCATTACGCCATTGGAAGATATCCATCTGACCCTCGGATCCTGATTGCCGGTGGTTTTTCAGGATCTGGCTTCAAACTGGCGATTTCTGTTGGACGCATGCTAAACGATTTGGCCCAGGGAGCAGATGCAAAAATAGTGCCTGAACTATTCAGTCTCACAAGAAATCGTGTAGCAAAACACTAATTTATGTTGTCAATTAACTATCTTATACAACAGTATACTGTGCGCGGTTCAGAGTTCTTTCCCAGGCTAAACTTTAAGCCAGAAACATACGATTGTTCGAAACGAGGTGCACATTAAATGTTTATACGTTGTAAAACGGTCGCTGTGCAGATATAAACTCTTGAGCCTTCAAGAAATCTTTGGGATAAAGGGCCATTGAACTACAACCTTTGAGATATGTGCCTCTGATCATCTACTGCTTGAAGGAGGCTGGCTTATGGACTTTGTTCCTCGTTTGAGCTTCGTAATGTTGTTTGGTGTTCCTGTTGTTTGTAGTCATACCTACATATTCGCATTGTAGAATATGTGTCACAATGCCGTCCATGTCCAAATAACAGAAAAAATGTTCCCTTGGCATTTCAATATATGCCGGCCTTTTCATTTATAGTGTGCGTAAGTGAAAACAGCATGACTACGGCACGTCAAAACTCTCAGCCGTAGCGGAACGTCTGAGCACCTGCGTAACTGGATAAATATTATCATGTGATACATAACTAATTTGAGTGAACAAACAGGAAGTAAGCGGTATGTCTGCTGCTTGCTATCAAATAAATGAAAAACAGTAAGAAATAATTAAATTCTGTAAAAATTGTATAAATTTATTACACACCTTTCTTTTCTCCAAGAAGTCCAAATTGCGGCAATTCAAAATTAAGGAACTATTTGCCTTCCTGTTTACATTGCCTGTACACTGTTGACATAGACACTTATGGTGTATGATGTATATATTTGCCTGTTTATTGTCGTATATGCGCGACAAGCAGACCGACTCCTTTTGGTGATTTTCCAAACAAGTCATATCTTGACCTTACATAATTACTTTGCTCAGAAAACAGTTGAATGTACACTTTTAGAATAACAGGACACTAATAGTAACATGCTAGGGGATTAGTCGATATTTAGTTGTACCAGGAAATGCAAAGAAGAAGCCCTGTTTGCATTGGAAGCTATTGTGTTCTCCTCCATGTATATGCCATTAATATCATATCTATTTGTAAGTATTTCGTTATGCTGGCTAAGTTATTGACATATTCATAAACGAATGTGACGGCTAGTGCCTAGCTCTGTACGTATCTTCCAGACACATATAAGCCCCATCACTTCTGCTACAAAAGTAAACATCCCAACAGCTTCTTTCCCTTTTAGTCGAATGGAAACTGGTTCTTCTAAGTAGTTCATCCTTTTATTTTTGTTTAATTTTTAATTGTTGATCTTCAGTACCGGGCATGACTATGTTGATATTGCTCTGTTCACATACTTTTTCACGTCATAACAAGATAGATCCACCGGACGCTAATGAGACTAATTAATTTATACCCGAACAAGAAAAATTGGATGTGAACAACTTGATTACCCCCGTTGTGTCCCTAGATTTCTAAGGACACTTTCATCCTGTCTTTCACATGTACTCGTGCGCCACATTACTGTACTGTTGCTGATTTAAGCATTTAAGAGCAATACATTTTTCCAACCCCCCTGTCTTCTCATAAAAACGTCTCCATTTATGATCATACAATCCTTTTCAGCACCATCACAGTTCTTCCGTCCAATTTTACATTCCACGTGTGATGTTTACATTATATATATTCGCGACCGGGCCAAACAGCTCCACTGCAAATAGCCGTCGTCTCTCTGTTTGGCCGCCGATCGCGCGCGCGAATCAACCGCAGAACCGCCGTTCATTTCCTGTGTAGTGCGCGGCTTGCACTTAGAACTCACGCTTCGCACTGGAACGAGGATAATAACCGCCTGATCCGTATTGCTGTTGTGCTCGTACTATGTACCCTGTTGTTCATGCCTTGTAACATATACGCTTCCGCATTAATTCATAAGCTGTTAGGGTGGCAATTGCGAATCAATGCTGCACACTTTCACTATGGAAACGTGGGCTACTTACGCTGTTCGCGCGCTGTTCCTTCTCTATATCCAATTGAACGAGCAAGGGCGCCCGTGAGGGCCCAATGCCCGGAACTTGTAGGGCACCCAACGTTTTATGTTCGTTGTAGTGACTCATGCTCGTGTTGTTCTGTGACTGTGGCTTCACTAGGCACTTTTGCGAGTTAAATCGGCTTTAGGGAAAACACGTTTTGAGGATCATTGTGGAAGGATTCTGCTCGCTCATGTCAACTCATGGTTTATTGCAGGGAGTAGGAGATGTTTCATGGCTATGAATGATGCCGACGTTGAGAGAGCCGAAACTGCCAGCGGATGGTATGAGACCGTCTACAAGTGGCTTTATCAGCATTACTTCACTACCGCTTATTTCATTGTGATATGCGCGGTAAGAGTAAGCTGAGCAACATGTTCCTTCAACCTGTAACGGTTTTAGTACTTCATCGGCTTTGCTGAATATCTGTACCTGCGCCTGACGGCGTATTTCATCCCCGAAATTACCGTATATCGACGCATCTGCGAAAAGAGATCCGAAGAAATCATAGGAAAAACGGGTGTCCACTACATTACCATTCTCTTCAGCTTTATAGTCCTTGCAGCATTGCAGTTATTTGTAAGTCACCGTCACCTGACTGTCTGTCAAAAAGAGTAATTTGCTTCAGGCCTTTTTCTTGCTCACCATTTCGAGCAAACTACCCGCGAATGTGCCTGAGGTAAACGAGCAGCAGCGTCAGGAACGGCCTTACACTCGAGAAACCCGTGACGCGCTGTTTGTGCAAAACGTTAGGGAGAAGATGCACAAAACGATGTACCCTACTCTACGTAAGTCTCCTTTCCAAGCATTTGACAAACCCCGCTGGGAAAGACGTAAAGCGACCCTTGTTCTAATCTTTGACTCTGTAATGAATGTCGACTGAAGTAAACATGAGCCCCTGGAGACGAAAGAGCAGAAATGTGTTCCAGAAAGAAAAACGGAAAGACGATAGTAATTCAGCTGAAATTAAATTAGCGGGCTGTAGAATATAAAGCGTTGCCGCATTTTTTGTTTCAATTAAACAGATACAAAATATCTCGGAAAACATATAGGCGGATATATACCATTTTTAGAGTAAAAATCCAAAAACACAAATGAAAAATTCAAGAATTAAATAAGAAAAAGCATTGCTTGGAACCACGTCAAACAGATATCATTTCGAACCTACCCAAAAAAGAGTTACATGCTGTTACGAGCTTTACGTGCATGTTGCATGTCGCCATGTGAGCCACCGGAATGACAGAAACAAAGATTTTTTGGAAGATACTAGCGCTTCTCATTTATCGCCGGTCCCTCGGCTGGCGCATCAGTCGCCGACGATGTTAAAGCCTTGGGTTCGCTACCTATTTTACGACCTTTGCACCGATAGGGAATCATCCGTTGATAAACGTAACCGGCATCGTTTCCACTTTTCCGCTTTATTCTCAAGAAAGTAGGAAAGGAAGGAAAGATATTATGCAGCCAAATCACACATCCGTGTGACACTACCTTATTCATTACCTCTTGTGAGTCATGAGAATAAGAAATGAGAAACTCCGTGAAAAAAAAGACTAATAATAAAATCCAGCAGCTAGGCAATCAGAATAGAATTCACCCACTAATCCTACGATAATCCGAACCTTTTTTATGCGTTCTTTCAGCACCTCATTCCTTTTCAACTTCACACAAAACAGCGTTCACGGTGTACATATCATAGAAAACATGTGGGTATATGAAACTGCAGTTGTTCAGAAACGTTAGATTCATTTTTTCACGTCCCTGAATGATGTTCAGTTCTTATCGTGAGAGGCATTCCAACGTATTAAATTCATGTGAAAGGGAGCATGGGAAATTAGGAACAAAGAGGAAGTGGTCGCAGTGGTCGATGCCGAGAAAACACCTTTCTGATAGTCGTGGAGTTTATCACGTTCGTGCGATCACGCGACATGAAAGTGCGTTCAAGGCTGTTGTAAACATCATCAGGCGTTCTGACACAACGTTTTGGTGCAAAACCATGTTTGCATATTTTCTAAGCTAACAATGCCACTTTTACGACTATATAGTGGAACCATTTAAAGCTGAACAAACTCAGTATACCTAACGGTTTTTGGATAACCTTAAATCAAACTGAATCTGTTCATCTCTACAACCACAGTGGGATGACACAACGACTCCTGTGGCATCTTGCGTTGTGGAGGCGAAGAAATTCGCTTTGGCACGCGATGGTCCCTTAATTGAAAACGTCTCGAAACTTAATCAACATAGAAAGGTTCTTCGGCAAACGAAGGAAAAACAAAACAGAACATTATTTAAAATTCTGCTCCGTGGGAAAACGGAGGTAAACAGCCCAAGTGGTTCTCTCCTTCAATAAGTGTCGCCTCACATTGATCTTAAATGTAAAATGAACATTTTCAGTGGTGTATGTCATGTGTTCGATCATCGTATGCCTCACTCTATTTTACATGGTTGGAGTGAATGACTCTCTGGACAAGGGGCTCAGCTTCGTAGCACTCCTAATTTTTGACGTCTTCGCCATCCTTTACTTCATTGCGTTTCCCTTGATAGCGTTCTTCTTCCACCCCGACATCAAATGCTGGCGCTCAAGGGAGAGGTTAGTTGCGTCGCCAACAAATGGCTCGTTTAAACCAGGCGGTTTGCAGTTCTGAAGAACAACCGGCAGCACTGCCAAAAGACTCTTCACCGGGTAACACAGTACGGCTAATAAATTACACTCAATCGCCTCGATCAGCAGTGCCGCTTCGAATGACCAAGATTGTCACCACAGTGTGAACGATCCCCTTATACTTCCATAGGAAATGCTATGTTGTACATATCGTTAAAGTTGATCGTAAAGTGCATTCGTCCGATGTTGTTAAAGAGTGCAAACAGCGACCGCACAATGTCCGAACGAGATTTTTGTGCATAGGCCATGGGGAACCATGAGGCAGGCGATCAGATAGAGTGCGCCTAACGACCGACGACCGAACTGATGACAGACGGACAGACGGAGAGACTGGCTGACAGAGGGACATACGGACGGAGTGAGCGAGAGATGGAAGAGAGCGAGAGAAAGACCGAGTCGTTCGGTTGTTTACATTTATTTTCGCTGCATTCGCCGTCGCCCGACCGGGTGATGTAGGCAGTGCTGGTAGGGCGGCCAAATCCCACAAACGGAAGGGGAAAAGGGCTGGTCCCCCGCCTGCTGTTGCGACTGCCAATTTCGGTGTCGCCTCCCATTTACGGTCGGCGTTCCGATTTGTGAACTGCACTGATCGGTTAAACCATTTAAGCGGCGATCTGTCCACCATTCGCGAACGACCTTGTGAGCTGTGTGGTGCTTCCTCTGTATTCCGACGTGAGCTTGTCTCTTGCGCTTTTTTTCTTCATTGTGTTGCATAATTCTAAAACGATGCAACATTTCGCTAACCCACTTAGATATAGTCGCACAGCTGCCTAGCCGCAACCGCAGCGTAATTCTTATATTCAATTGAGAACGCAATTTGAATTGATTTCTGACCGTTTGACAATGTAGACATGACAGATGACTCCTGCTTGCAAAATGTGGTAGATTTGCAAAATAGGCGGCTCTACGACGTCTCATTTTTTATCATTCAAAAGGCAATACCGCCGCTCCCCGTGACAATTGGGTGTTGTTGTGCGCGACAGCTACCCAGGTGGCAGTTGAGTGTCAAGTCGAGGGTGAATGCCTGTTTTTGTCGTCGATACATCCCTTGCTATCTCGTTGCCGCGATTCTTCGCTTAACGAAGAGCCAAGGTTTCAGTGCTTCCACGTCTATTCCAATCTCCATGGTGTGACCACAAGCAGTGCCTCGAAAACTATGCGATACCGTAGCCGATACGCACTGCTCGCCGGTATCCACAGCGCGATGTTCGTACTTCTGTGCTGTCCGGCAACCACATCCTACAATCCCATACCCAATGAGTCCGGAGGCGTTGAAGGATCGATGCCGTGGATTATAGAACCAGTGTACGAACCGCACAGGATACATATGTCTAGCGCATCACGGGACAAATTCCACAAGTATCGAAGTGAGTTGACACTCTGGTAGAATTCATGCATTGGAGCTGCGTTTAGAGCTGACATGCCGAGATGAGAACGACCACAAAGAGAAATTGGACGATGAAGAGTACATGCACCAGTACTTGGAATGGGAGCAGATCGAATTTAACCGATCACTTCGAGACACGTATGTTTCCCTCTTTTCGTATCCGTACACACCAAAGGCAAATATTTTGATGGCGGCAACACGAAATAATGAGCTTTTCGTCACCGCGGGGTGGAAAGAAAGACGTTGAATGCAAACTGAGGCTTTCGTTTCGTCCAAGGTCTAATAAACCAGTTGTATAGGACTTATTACCATGCATTTGGCATCCTTCGCTCACAGTAGTGCCATAGATGATGCTGACAACACAAAACGCTTCAGAAAGGTAGTAGCGTTTATTTCGAAGAACGGCTTTACGAATAGCATATTTGATACAAATAGCCGTTTTACACGCAGCAATCAGTGTTTACACTCCCGCTAACGGAATTATCCACTTCCGCAAACAACGTTCTTTGAAATCGTTGTAGCATCACGTAAACATAAAGAAAGAGGATTTCGCTACAGTCTACAAGATTTATTGATGACAAATGGGATCGGCCAGCTGTATGCACATTTGATTTAGTGGTGTCAGCTTTCTCCTTCCCACTAATGAGGTTGGTCGTCGAATATGAGACAAGGAAGCAAACATAGAATAACAATTTTGTCGTTGTTTTTCACGTGATAAAACCAAGCCTGTCTAAGATATATTGAAAATAGCGTAGCTGATATTCTAATTTAAGAAAAGATATGATCCAAGGGCGCACATTGAGATTTAATATCTTTCTGCGCTTAATTAAACATTTATAAAATATAAAAATGTCGCTATTGTTCAACTGACGCGCACTACAGCAGCAAAAAAATTAAGAACCATCTTGTTATGCAAAGTTTTAAAATTGTTTGAAAAACGCTGTAAGCGTCATAGCTCCAGCAGAATAATAGCACTCGCACCCTTACGAGACTCTACGAGTTTCTAGAGTTACGAGGTTTTGTATAAGTTAGGTCTGTTTGCTACTAGAGTGAGCTGGGGAGAAATGTGAGAAGTGTAACATACGCAGCCGTGCACTGCACCGCCTAAGTGCCTAAGCAATCAAATTCTAATCGCATTATCTCCTTCAGGCTGGTAACAAACGAAAAACAGCTCAATACCGAGGATGGACAAAAGATCCTTCGGGCTGCATCTCAGACTGTACTGGACACTCACTTCACGTCGAAATGCGTGCCGACGGGTGAATCGATTGCCATGCAAACCTCGAAGATGACCACGGAGATTCGCGAGAAGAATCTCTTCGAAGACGTTCTCATCAACAAGTTAGTTTCCTTGTCCCACTTACTGTTTGTCTCACGTCGCTTTACCGACGCCATCACAAAGCACGCGGGTCCCAGCCCCAACCAACAACTGGAACGGTGTGAGCTTCTCCCTTGTATTCGCTGTCTCCTTGTTGCCAATTCCTCTACCTCACCTCTTCACACTTCTCCATGCATGCACTCCTACAGAAACAAGGGACAAAATTGCCAAATTATGTCCGATTGCCTTTTATTTAACCCATTGTTGATGGGCCGCGAGCGCGCATATTACGGATGATATAAACCCAATGAAATTTTTCATTGGATGGATGTTTTAGAGTGATGCCGTTCCTTGACTGGACTGAGGAAGCGAGTAGTCGAATGTCGTACGTGCTGGAGCTCCCCGACGACTCAAAAACTACAACGTTCGCTCCGTTTGTGCGACCGAATACGACAGCAACGGCGGCATCACCCATTTGGCTTAACACTTCAGCCACTTTGCCTTCTGCTTGACCTCATAGATCTTTACAAAATCCCTAGCTTGCTAATCAATCCTGTTCTAGTCTAGTTAGCGTATTGTCTTTCGAGTAACTGCAGTATAACCGATGGGATCCTGGAAATGGGAGAGGTGAACTCGGGGCAGCCACAATATTCGTTGTGCCTTCCAAACACAAAGCCACTTTAAAAGGAGAAAAATTTCATTGCTCGAAATCCCTATGTGTTCTTCCCTTCTCCTAGCTTGTAGATTAACCATCCTAACAAAAACTACCGCCTCCCCATAACCTTACAAATAAAACCTATTTTGTAGGGGTCTTCCGCTTCGTCTCCGGAGATGCATTCAGGATTGAATTTTTATGCAATGATGCACCAATCCTGCCACATTTCACCATTTCCACTTACCTGTCGTCCCATCACATACTGCGTTATCCCCGGTGCCGCCTTTCTTTAGAATTTTCCATCTAACGCGGGTTTTTTTCCTTTTTCCTTATTTTACAGGGCGATATGTTGTTAATTTCCGTGCACAATTCTTCAGAATTTCTACTCCTTTTGTGTCATGAGAAGGTTCCTCTCCATCCTATCTTCATAACTTTCATTTTACGTGTTTCCTTTAAGATTCATTGAGCTCCTACTTATGAAATAT
Organism: Steinernema khuongi; assembly: GCA_016648015.1. Taxonomy (NCBI): domain Eukaryota; kingdom Metazoa; phylum Nematoda; class Chromadorea; order Rhabditida; family Steinernematidae; genus Steinernema; species Steinernema khuongi. The sequence goes on along the minus strand of JADLIF010003242.1, from coordinate 1,402 downwards.
TTAATGCATTCAGCTCTATACAGAGCAGGACTCAGTCCGCTCATCTACCTGATTCGAGGCGTACCTCTTAAATTATTTCCCGGTCTACCTGATTTCTATTTATATATCAGTAGCTCCCTTCTTGTAACGGCTACATATTTATCACAGATAAAGTGTTATTCAGTTGCCTAAAATTATTTCATTGCATTGTGCGCATGTATGTTGTGAAACCACTGTCATGAAGCAACGAACACCGTAATTCCGACTTATTTGCATGCCTATCTTTTCACAGTGCTTTCCTCTTATCTTGCATAGAATAGCCATCATCTAAGCACCCCTTCTTTCCCTGACATTCCCTATGCACGACCTGCAATTGATCCTGCCCTCTGTGCAAGGTCTACTAACGTTTCAGAAAAAATTACTTAACCGTTACAGCAGAACACCTTAGTATTTGCATAATGTTGCAGAATCTTCAACCGCAAGTATTGATCACTGCCGGCCGACATACTTCACGACGACAACGACATTTCATCAATTCCTGTTCTGTATTTTGACATTTTTCGCTCTGCGTTTTGCACGTTGTGGTCGCTCGTTCGTCGACGAAATCTTTCACTTCTTTCCGCAAAGTGCGTCTGATCGACTTGTGCGCACCTGTACATACGTAGATGTTTGTAATTTAAACTTTGTTGCTTGCAATTAAGGTGGCAAATCGGTTACTCCTTCTATTCGTCGAAATATTCCTCACCAGCTTTTCTACTGTGCCTAGTGGTTTTTATTCTATCTCGGGTACTCATACACACAAGAAAGGTGAAGCGATTGGCTACTGAGACCATATATATGTTACGTTTCGCAAATCTTCGTGCAAAATATGTGTAATACGTGAATGATATCATGGTTTATGGTCTGTATGGTTAAATTTGAAAATAACAGACACATCAAGAGTCACTTCAAATTCATTGTTGCCTCAAATTCGTCTCGTTTTTCTTTTCCTGCAATAGCTAATCGCAAACACATGCCAGTACCTTGCGTACATAATGTATTTATTGCTGAATAAATGAGTGCTGCATTTTTTTTATGTTCCCTTACACGAAGTCAAGGCACTTCCTGTTTTCATGTGTATTGCATGAATGGTATATTTTATAAATCACTGCAAAACACACAGGCTCGACGCTCACCACCAAGGTGTGCGGAGCTTTCCCGGAGGTCGGATTTCCGGAGTTTGGGGTCACTTGCGCGCGATCGCTCGCGACGAGCGGTGTGAAGAGAGTTAAGGCTCGGCCACGATTCGTTCACGTCCACGTCCACGTCCACGTCCACGTTTTTGTTCACGTAGGTGGCCACGATTGTTCGCGTCCACGTCTACGTCCACGTCCACGTCCACGGACTCCGAACAACAAAAAACGCCGAACGTCGTCGGCGTTTT